>VMDR010029397.1:0-12762 GCA_007922815.1 Macrotus californicus | reverse complement strand
CCTACCGGTCTGGATGTATGTTTCTTAGTTTCTTGGTTGTCGGACTTCCATACGGTTCGATTTTCTGTCAGTTCTGGTTGTTTTTTCTTTTAAAATTTGTTGTTGTCCTTCTTTTGGTTGTGCGAGGAGGCACAGGGTGTCTACCTACGCCTCCATCTTGGCCGGAAGTCGCGTAATGCGTTTTAATTAGTTTTCTTCACTTCCCCAATTTGACTATAGCCATCCCTGCTCCTGGTGGACAGTATGTCTGTCAGCTGGCATCCCTCATGCCCCACCTTTGCCCAGACCAGGCCCACCAGCCCAGGTCCCCCAGCATCCACATAGTATTTTAAATGCTCCTGAATATCCAGCAACTCCGTGGGTTCTGTTCACATTTGTCTCTGTTCTCCTTGCTCAGTTCTTTTGTGCTTTTGAGAGGCAAGTTCCTGCAGAACCTTATGGTTACTTGTCTGGCATGACTACCCCTTGCCTAGTCTCCAGGCTATTTCAACAGTGTGGATGCCTACAAATATATATACATACATAGATACATACATATATATACATATATATATATATACACACATAAAATATATACAGAAAGAATTGGGAATTAATTTTTAAATTCACATGCAGTGGTTTTGGAAGGGAATGCTTTTTTCACATCTTTAATTTATTATTTATTATTTAATGTATTTAATTAATTGTTTTGTGATTACAAATGTTATTTGTAATTTATTTGTTTAAAAACTAAAAATGCTTTTTTTTCTGGAGGAAGCAAATCAAAGGGCGGGCACCTGAGATGGGGACCTAGCATGATCCTAGGGGCTTTTCCCATTCAGAAGCCCTTCACTGGCCTCCCAGGAGTACCTGACCACTTCCCCACCTTGCTGCCTCACACCTGCCCCATGGGCCATCCACCCACACTCTAACATCCAACAGAGCCCCAGAATTGCAGCAGGTAAAGCCTGGAGTAGGGAGGCCTCTTTTGGAAGAGGTTAGCTGAGTCTTCTCAGTAGATAAGAAATGTACACACACAGACTGCTGGTCCCTTAAAAGCAGAAATCCTGCCTGTCAGGTAGGAGTCATTTTTCTTGCTATTCTCCCCAATTCATGGGACAGTAGATACTCTATAATGCTGAGCCATGAAAGAATTGATTAATGAATGCTAAAAGAATGAGTAAATGATGAAAAAATAAAGAATATGCAGCTTATTCCATTGAACAGATATTTATTAAGCACCTAATACTATGCACATATCAGGCACCATACTAGGAGCAGTCCTTGCCATTAAGGAGCTTACACTTCACTGGGGAATACAGGCCAGGAGTAATGTCAGTGCACTGGGGTCAGTGCCCTGGATGCTATCAGAACACAGAAGGAAGGGTCTAGATAGAGTAGGGCAGAGAAGGGAAAGAAGAGGAGGGGAAGACCGTAAACTACGATCCATTTCTACAGCACAAACAGTAATGTCAGAGTGGTGAAAAAAATAAGGATCAAGAAGTAAGAAAAGAGTCCTGGCTGGTGTGGCTCAGTGGTTGAGCGCCGGCCTGCAAACCAAAAGGTCGCTGGTTCAATTCCCAGTCTAGGGCACGTGCCTGGGTTGCAGGCCAGGTCCCCAGTGTGGGGCATGTGAGATAAAACCACACATTGATGTTTCTCTCCCTCTCCTTCTCCCTCCCTTCCCCTCTCTAAAAATATGCTTCCAATTAGCCTGCTGAATTAGGCTGCTGAAGGTCACAAGACAGAGAGGGGTGAGCCCTTCCATGTGGGAGCAGGACAGGCAGCAAATGCACTACCTGCTGTAGGTGGGGGACTTCGTGAAATTTGTAGGGAAAACCGAACTGTTGATACCTGCGCTTAAGCTGGTATGTTGATTGGAACCAGGAGGCGCCCTAAAGACACATGGCCCATCCATTCTTCTGCACAGGGCTCTCACGGGATCTGAGGCTGGGGAGCACTGAGGACCTGCAGTCAGACACAGAGAGATCTCCATCCAGAGGTGCACAAAGCTAGGGCTGAGCTGGATGGAGAAGGAAAGGACCACAAAGTCCTCAGTGCTTAGATTTCAAGCCTATGGGAGGTAGGAGCCAGACTCCACGGACAAAACTTGGGGAACTGCTGGTAAACTGTAACTAATGGGAATGTGCAGCCCAGCCTTACCCATCTCAGCCCTGGAGCCCACCATAGTCATCACCCCTCACTGTAGCAGAACAGAAGAAAGGACCAGTGCTCTTCTGGGTAAATGTTACCTATTTCAGTCTCTTCCATTTATACACAATGGCCAATGCAATGGCCAACACATGATTTTTTTAAGATTTTGTTTCTTTTTAGAGAGAGGAAAAGGGAGGGAGAAAGAGAAGGAGGGAAACATCGATGTGCAAGACAGACATCCATCGATCAGTTGTATCTCACACGCCCTCATCTGGGACCTGGCCTGCAAACCCAGCACGTATCCCAACCGGGAATCGAACCAACAACCTTTCCATTTGTGGGACGACGCCCAACCCACTGAGTTACACCAGTCAAGGCAGCAGCATATAATTTTTTTTAAATAGGAGACAATGAAGAAAATGTGACCCATAATTTTTTTAAAGGGGGACATATTCGTATTTCTGTGTGACTAACTTTCTCTCCTTTGACCAAACTTGAGTCAGGCTCCTCTGAGTCCTCTTTTGGACTAGGCTTCACTCTTGGGCTCTGTCCTTGGCCAGCTGAGTCCAGTTTTTGCAAGAATCCTCTGGGTCAGTTTAGGGATTATCCCCATTTTCAATATTTTATCTCCCTGGCCTTGCCTGCCTTCAGCAAAAATCCTGTCAAAGTAGTTGAACCAGAATTCCCCCCTGCCCCTGATGTTTTCTCCTGGTGATTTTCTACCCACTGATCCTTGTTCTGAAGCTCCACTTGTCCTTGCTGAATTCAGAACGGAGCTCAACCCCTCTCCCCTACTGCAAAACCCCATAGTAGTCATCCCCTGAAGAAAGTCTGCCTTACAAGCTTTGGCAAGTGCCAGAATAACTTTTTTTTAACTGATCACTGGGTTAGTGTGATAAGCACTAGGACAGTGCTTGGCACAAGGAAAATACTAGACAGGTCCAGCTTCATGGGGCATAAGCCAGGCAGATGCCCAGGGCCCCTCACTAAGAAGAGCTCTGAGCCCATTGGTTTAAGTCACTGCTGTCACATGTAGAAACTCTTAATAGTTTTTGAGTAAGACTTCTATATTTTCATTTCATGTTGGGCAGGCAGGTTATAGTTCTGCCACTATGTGAGTGTTTGCTGCTCTCTCAGCTCACCCATCACCTGCTTGGGCAGAATTCTTCTGATGCTCCCATCCAACATCATCCCATGGGTTTCTGTCACTCGGAGCACTTATCTCAGTTTGTAATTGTGCTTTTAGCAGTGTGATCATTTAAACAACATTTATCCCCTTACTAGTGAATAAGCTTCATGAAAGCAAGGCTGTGTTCACCATTATATTCCATCCATAAGTGTCTGAAAGTAAAGCTGAGAAAATTTTTTAGATTTTTTTAAGATTTGTTAAACAAAAATCCTCCTTTTCTCTCCTTTCTCTATTCTAGAGGAAAAAATAAAACCTGGTTATTGATCAAATTTTCCCCTGTGTTGAATTACATCACACACTGGGAAATATCCCTTTTCTCTGGAAGATTTAGAAATTAAATCAAATGAGTACTGTTTTAGTGCTTTTTTTGTGAGGATTATTAGTCATTATGAGCACTTCCCAAACATGTTTAACATTTGAAAAGAGTTATCCTAACTGAATTCAAACAAGACGCTTAAATTCTTTGAGTTTTAGCTTCTGCATGGCTAAAGAAAACATGAGCAAAATGAAAAGTGAACCAACTATATGGGAAAATATATTTGCCAATGATACCTCAGACAAGGGTTTGATCTCCAAAATTATATAAAGAACTCACATGACTCCACTCCAGGAAGACAAACAACCCAATTAAAAAATGGGCAAAGGACTTGAACAGACACTTCTCCAAAGAAGACATACAGAGGGCCCAGAGACATATGAAAGGATGTTCAGCATCACTAGCCATCAGAGAGATGCACATTAAAACCACAATGAGATACCACTTCCCACAGGTCAGAATGGCCATCATAAATAAATCAACAAACAATAAATGATGGCGAGGTTGTGGAGAAAAGGGAACCCTAGTGCACTATTGGTGGGATTGTAGACTGGCACAGCCACTGTAGAAAACAGTATGGAATTTCCTCAAAAAACTAAAACTGGAACTGCCTTTTGACCCAGCAATTCTACTGCTGGCATTATACCCTAAAAATCCTGAAACACCAATTCAAAAAATCTATGCATCCCAATGTTCATAGCAGCACAATTTACAATAGCCAAGTGCTGGAAGCAACCTAGGTGCCCATCAGTAAATGAATGGATCAAAAAACTATGGTACATTTACACCATGGAATACTATGCAGCAGAGAGAGAGAAGGAGCTCCTATCCTTTGTGACAACGTGGATGGAACTAGAGAGCATTATGCTAAGTGAAATAAGCCAGGCGGTGAAAGACAAATACCATATGATCTCACCTTTAAGTGGAACCTAATCAACAAAACAAACAAGCAAGCAAAATATGACCAGAGATTGAAATTGAAATTAAGAATAATTAAGAATAAGAATTAAGAAATAATTGAAATTAAGAATAAATGGACAGTAACCAGAGGGGATAACAGGGGAAAGAAGGCAAAGGGTCATCAAGGAACATGTATAAAGGACCCACAGACAAACCAAGGCAGATAGGATTGAGGGTGGGAGGTGGGGGTTGGTGGGGCAAGGGAGAGTGGTGGGGGAAAAATGGAGACAACTGTACTTGAACAACAAAAAAAAGAATAAAGAATAAAGAAAATAAAAATAAAAATAAGATGAGCTGTTGGACCACATATCTTAGTCCCTACTGGTGTGTCAGTGCACAATGGTGAGTCTATAATAAAGAAAACATAGGTGAACTCCAGAAATGGGCTGCTTTGAAAAGAAGGAAACATTTATTTAAATGTGAAAACAATTTAGAGTTTTAGATACCACCAGAACAAATGCTCTAAGATTAAAGAAAAGTCACAATTTCATTACCAAATATGAAGCGATAATAAAGCTAGGAATCAAAGTTGTTTTTATGTTTGGAAATAAAATTGATAGAAGGTTCTTAGAACAGGTATCCTGTTGTAGTAGCTGGTACCTAAAGATTAAGTTCCTTTGCGCAAACAGAAATGCAAATGTGGTTACCTTTGAATCATCCACTGACAATTTAATTTATAAAATAACTAAGTACACAGTTAAGCTTTCAGTTTGGGTAAGAGTAAGTGGAGACAAATCTGCCAGTGGCTTAAGTTTATATGTATAAAACTACAGACAAGGAAGAACGGATATGAGTTGTCTAGCAAAATAAATAAATAAAACTTGGCTGTAAAAATGTAAAGGGAGATTTTTAGCAACCAGTAACAGGAAGGCTGGTAAAAGTAGTATGATTTCCTCTTGCATGAAATTTTCTATATAATCTTAAAGCTCTAAATAAAAAGAAGATAAATAAAAAGGTAAAGAGATAGATATAAAATAACACAAGGTTGTTTAAATAGTAAAAACTTAGAGACAAAATATCTAACAATAAGGAATTGGATAAATGCATATACAAACCATTGAAATAAGTATTTTGATCTACATTATGAACGGGTAGAGACCTCACATATTAATCACATAAGAAGTGAAACCAAGCGCTGGGACGCCCTGCTGCCAGCACGGAGACTGGCCCCACCGCATACACACAGTCAAGTACAGGGAGGCAGCAAGAAGTACCGCGTCCTGAGGATGGACGTGGGCAACCTCTCCTGGGGCTCACAGTGTTGTGCCCGCAACAAAAGGATTATTGGTGTTGTCTACAAGGCATCCAACACTGAACTGATCTGCACCAAGGCCCTGTAAGGAACTGCACGGTGCTCACTGACAACAGCACACGGTGGTGCGAGTCCCACAAGGCACCACCCCTGGGCCGCAAGAAAGGGGCCAAGCTGACTCCAGAGGAGGAAGAGATTTTAAATAAAAAACAATGAAAGACAATTCAGATGAAATATGATGAAAGGAAAAAGAAATATGAAAGAAGATGCCACAACCAGCCATATTCTGCAGGAGCAGTGCCAGCAGTACAAGCTTCTGGAGCGAGTCCTTCAAGGCCAGGCCACGGTGGCGGAGCAGAGGGCCACGTCCTGGAGAGCAAGGAGCAGGAGCTCTATCTGAGCAAAGTCAAGTCCCAGAGAGCCAAATAAGTCCTCTTGCCTCCCATCTTAGGTCATGTAATAAAGGTGTCTATTTGAAAATAGAAAAAATATATACGTTATATATATGATCCAACTTTCCTCACAAGTGTATAAAAATTATTGTTATGGGAATGGATTGAAGAGAGACTGAATAACTAGACCAAAATGTTTAGCGAGTTAATCTCTGAGAAGGAATGCTTCTCCATGTTTTCTGTATGTTTATACTGTATATGTAAATTACTTTCATAATTAGGAAAATGAAATTGTGGCAGACCACCAGCTGCTTCCATATTCACTCACCCCTTCTTCCTTGGTAAAAGAGCCCCAATGTTTTAGGTGGGCTCATTACTGGCCAATAAGCAGAAGCCCCAAATAGCCTCCCAACCACTTCGATGTGGCCCCCTGACTAAGTTCTGACTGAGACACCAGTGGAAATGTTGGATAGCACTTCTAGGAGCAAGCACACTTCTCTAAGAATGGAAGCGATGCATGGCATAGCAGGAAAGAAGGACCTGGGTCTCTGTCAATGTGGAACCACTCTCCAAATCCCAGACCAACTGCCCACTTCTAGAATTCTTTTACATGTGAGAAAAATAACATACATCTTAATTTAAGCCATTAGTTTTCAGATCTTTGTGGCTCATGGCTGAATGTGTCCCTAACTCATATAAAATGGTCTATTTTAAGAAAGAAAAAATAAGACATCAATGTTCTTTATGATCTGAATTTCTCAAGATTTAGGTTTGATGAGGTAGGGAAAGACCCCAACTGGTCTAGACATCTCAGCAATTGAGGCGAAGATGGGCTGGGGTGCCTGGGGAAAGAACCTGGAGCTTAAAAAAAAAAAAAAGAAAAAAGAAGAAGAAAAAGAAAAAGGGAAAAACAAATACTTAACCATCTTTACAATTTTGCCCAAGGCTCTCTTTTTCACTAAATCCCACCTCAACTTCTGTGATAAATAATATCAAACTGTTTACTCAAGATCTCGTGGCACACACACAATGCAATACACAGATGATGTACTGTAGAATTGTACACCTGAAACCTATATAATTTTATTAACCAATGTCACTTCAATAAATTCAGTTTTTAAGAACTCATAAGAAAAGCAAATCGCATGGTACAATAAAGAATAGACATGAAATAATAGAAAGCAGTGCTGAATGGGAGAAAAAAGGGATACACTGTAAAGAAACTACAAAAAGGAAAGGTTTTCATCAGGTTAAAAGGATTTTCAGTTTCAACAATAGAAAATCTTGTAATCTGATTTAGAGGAGGAAATGTTAAAAGTACCATTTGAGGGCCTGGTTAAGAGACTCCTTTAATCCTCACACTTACCCTATAAAGTGGCAGAAGAAGAATCTCGAAGTCTGCACACACACACACACACACACACACACACACACATTTCCACAGGGATTTGCTGTCCCATTGTGAAGTCACCCAGCGCTTCCCTGTGTGTAAAGTATGCATATGTGGCAGGGCTGAGAATCAAGTCCAGGCATCAAAAGAATCAATTTTGCTATATTTCTGCATCTGCTGTTGGTGCTAGCCTGGCCCCAGAATGGAGCAAAGAGGATGAAAGCATGGATCATACTGTTGGAGTGTCGTGCAGATTTAGCTGAAGAGGCTCCAGCCAATGACAGAAAAAGATGACCAGAAATGGGATTAGGGCCCTGAACAGCATGAGATAAAGCCCAGCAAAGAAGCCACATAGAGACAAAGAAGCCACATGGGGAGTCAAGTGGGAACAGAGTATCAGACGGATGTGCATAAAACCACCAGGGAAAGGCTTGACTGTATTTAGCCTCAAGGACAAATGGGTCCCACTGATAAGAGGTGTGGCGATGATGCTAACAGGTATGCTAGCTTGGAGGAACAGTTCAGAAAAAGCTAGTGATCTCTAGTTTGCTGCCAATTAGAAATAAGGCGCTCTAAGTAATGTAACATTTGTATTTCATCTGAGCAGTATTAGGTTTTATGTCACTTTAGTGCAGAAGTTCTAACCTCTAATTAAAGAATCTACCATGTTTAGGGTCCCATAACCAATTAATTTGAAAAATATTAAGCAAAATAAAATATTTTGCTAAAAGATTTCTCAGAACCTTTGCTATTATAATGTGTACCGTGATGGCAAAGAGGGGTATATACTCCAATCCATTTTATCACAGGGCACATGTTAGCGGGGAACAGACCAATAGATGGAGGTTTCACAATTCCCAGTTGGTGAAATACGTGTTTAGAGTGTGAAGATACTTGTGCTTTGTAAACATCTAAATCACAGGACATCCCAGAAGAAAAAGTACAAAGCTCGTGTCCTCATCAGAAAATTAGAAGATGATCTTGTTTGGGAGAAGTTTGTGGTCAGAGATAAAGGAACATCCTGTTTTGACTAATAAAGTCTATTTGTGTACAATGAGCGAGCAGTAAAGACTTCGGAGAGACAAGCATCAGAAGCATTCCATCAAGTCCATCTCTCTACAACACTTCCCCAGATACCTGCAGGGCTCGCTCAGACTCAGGTCACTTCTCAAATGACACCTCCTGCGAGAGGACTTCCCCTGTCTAATATGGCAGCTCCAATAATTCTCTAGCCACTTAGTTTGCTTTATACTTTATAGCACTTATCCACCTACATATTGCCTATTTATTTGTTTATATGTTTATTGTCTGTTACCTCACTAGAATGTTGGTCCACCGAGGCCAGGGATTTTATTCTGTACGTTGAATGACTAGAACAATGCCTCTGTCACACAGTAGGCCTTCAAAAATGTGTTGATTAGATAACCAGAAATCCCACATTGGTGTCTCAGGCCTCTACTAGTGGTGGTTTCCCTCAAAATATTTCATATATCCGAGCATTTAAAATTCTTGCCCTGATTCTCAGAAAGAGGGGTGAGGAAGGGCCTACTGGGTGAGCTCTCGAGATGTACTAGACCCACCGTTAAGGCTGGATCTTCTGTTCTTGACATAGCTGGCAGTGCCAACACCCGGTGTCAGTGTCATCCTTTTATTGGGGCAGCAAGAGGCAATATTTTTCTTGTCCCTGGATCTGTCTGTCGTCTATCTATCTATTCATTCCAAGCAGCAAGTAAGCAGAACTCACGACATGAGCAAATACAACAGCTGCAGAATATCATAATATTATTCACTGTTGATATGGACTGAATTGTACCCCTCCCCTCCCCAAATTCATATGTGAAAGCCCTAACTTTCAATGAGACTGTATTTGGAGATAAGAGCTTTAAAGTGATCATTAAGATCCAGTGAGACCATAAGGTGGGGTGGGGCTCTAATCCCATAAGACGGGTGTCCTTATAACAAGAGGAAGAGATGCCAGAGCTCACCCTCTCACCGTGAATGCACACTGAAAAGGCCACCTGAAGACACAGAGAGAAGGTGGCTGTCTGCGAGCCAGGAAGAGAAGACTCATCCAAAATCAAATGTTCCAGCACCTGATCTTAGACTCCTAGCCTCCTGAACTGTGAGAAAATAGATTTCTATTGTTTAAGCCTCCCAGTCTGTGATATGTTGTTAGGGCAGCCCACCAGACAAATACATCTCTTTTTTTGAAATGTATGTACATTTTCTCAAGGGAGTAACACAACCCAATCTCTGCAAATTCAAACTTTCCTATCATGATTTGTCTAGGGTCCATTTTTTCCATGGATGAAGGAATGTGATACATGGCAAATGACTGAAAGTTTCTTAGGCAAGACTGTTCAAGGCAGTATGTTTCTCAGCACCAGCTGGAACCCTCCAGAGTGTCTGTGCAGGGAAAGTTTGGATGGATTGATGCTTTGAAAGGGCATGTACCAAAGACAGAAAGAAGGGCAAGTGAACAGTATCTGTAAGATTAGGACAGGAAAGTTAAATAGCACAGTGAGCTGAAGCTTAGCAGAAAATGCTAAGACAACACTAAGGTTAATCATGTTCAATAAATCAATAAAAATGAAAGGAATAAGCCCACTTCTTGAGAAAGACTGAATAAGAGTAATGTATGACTAACAAAGAACTGAATGAAGTCCTTGATATCCTCTGTCTTCACCAAAAGGAAAAGACATTCAGATTGGAAAAAAGAACAAATATGGGTAAGAGGAAATTGAACAGCTAAGTAAATTACAGTGCCTCCATCTTTAGCAAATTAGGCAGCCACTAAAAATTATATTTATAAAGAGTTCTTATTGGCATAGAAAAACTGAAATAAAATTAATTGGGGGAGAAAGCAGAGTACAAAAATGAATCACAAATAATCTTGATTTATGAAAAAATGAAATCATAGAAAAAATATCAGATGGCAATATGCCAGAATAACACTGGTTTCCTCTGATTGGTAAGATTATAGGTATTTTTTTTCTCTGTGTGTTATATTTTGATGAACCTTCAAGCAATGAACTTTAGTTACTTTTATAATCAGAAAATAGAAATAGAAAAGTAAAAAAGAAACACAAAAATAGGAGCCCAAGACACATGAGGCTATCACAAAGCAGCTTCAAGGCACTTTTAAATAAGATTGAGATCCCAGACCCAGGAGTTGCAATTAAGGGAATCAGTATCAGTAAGACCTGAGGACACATAAACATTGAGGAAGAGGCCAGAAGGCTCTGGTTTTCAAAATTATGGGTATCTTAAACCATTGGGCACAAAAATCTCAGGAAAAACTCTTGACTTGATAGCTTTGAAAATCTGGAAAAAAGTGATAGAAAAAGAACAGGCTTAGCTTTCTTCTGTCACCGTTCTCCTAGATGTGAGCTTCATCTTGCACACAATTACCCAAACCTAATAGAAACAAGGTGCAGGGCCCAGTGGACTCCAGCCCTGTGCTCTGTGGGTCCCAACACAATCTACACACTTATAATTGATGGCATCTGGGAGTGGTGGCATAAGTTCACTGTTTTCTTCTGGAGCCAACTTTTTCTCCCTGAATTCCTCCCAGCCTTCACAGCATTCTACAGTCTCCCTCTACTGGCCTTTTCTGTTCTCAAAGTGTTCTAGTCTGCCCCAACCCATACCTTCTGTCAGTTCCTTCCAACGCTCTAATGGACTGTGGGCCGCTGAGAGCCAGCCCTGGCAATATACAAGGGCATTTCCCCACGTTTGCTTCTCACAACCAGCCCAGAAAGATGCCCTCAGCATTCCATGACCCATGGGACTGACAATTTAAAATTGGAGATAATCCTTGAGATGCATAAAGTCCATTCACATATTACAAGTTTTGAAAATGCCTACAATAAAGAAACATGTTTAAATTTGACCATGTTTTATAAAACCATTTTTTTTTTAATCTTGTTACATCCGATAAATTAGTGATCTTGGAGTACATTTCAGCAAGAGTTAGATTAGAAGTTTCCTCCCCAACAACCCTATGGCCTAAAAATAATTTGTAGCTCCCATGCTTTTATCAAATATCTTGATATTGGAATTGGGACACCAAGGGCCCTTGAGGGCCTCACGCTGCAGCCTCTGCATCACTTCACGATAGCTATCCAGCCTGCCCACACAGAAATGAATTCACCCTACTACAACCAACAGACCAGGGTGCTGGCCCGCTCACTTTATTCTCTGACTCTCCCCCGCTGTGTTCTGTTTCTCACACACCTCATAGCATCCACCAAAGACCACTCTACATAAAAGCTCAACCAGCAGATATTAGCAAAGAGGCAATCAGTCAGTCTGTTATCCAGACACGCTCCCCGCCTATCTTCTCGAGGGATTTTTTTAGAAGGGATCTTAACATCTGTTTTGTTTTTCTTGATAAGTAATTCATAGCTCCCTCATCCCTTCTTCATGAACTTCTTCATGAACATCTCCATGACCATCTCAGATTGCCCATCTTATCCCCATCCCTCTTATGGTACCACATATCTCTCTGCAGAGTACCTATCACAATTTCCATTTTATATGTATTTGTATGAACATATAATTAAGGTCTGTCTCTGCCACTAATACTAATGCACAATAAATTACCATGTTCCCCACACTATGTTAAATGTTTTACCTTTATTTTTTCCCATTTAATCCTCACCACAATCCAGTTGGGTGCAAAGGTTTGGAGGTGCAACTATTATTCCCACTTTATAAATGAAAAGACTGGGGCATGAAGTGGTCAAGCAACTTGACCAAGATTAAAGAGCTAATAAGGCACAGACTGGAATTTGAATCGAAGCATTCTAATTCCAGGACTATTACTCTTAATCACCAGGCTGCATTGTCTGACCTCTAGACATCCAGTTTCATGAGGAAATAGATCATATCCGACTTTGCTCATTTGGGAGACAGGAGTACCTAGCACATACAATCTTTGGATGACTGACCATAATTCAAGTATAAAATTCAAAAATTTCAGAAATTGACATTATATAAAGTGAAAGCTGTCCATAATCCTACCACTTTCACTCTCAAAGAAAACTGTTTTGAGCAGTTTTCTAATTGTCCCTTAAAAAGCAGGAGTTCACTGAGCAGTGTCACAGAGTACATTAGGAATGTGACTGA
>VMDR010029396.1:0-12763 GCA_007922815.1 Macrotus californicus | reverse complement strand
GGGCACACAATGTATAAAGCTATAATTAGTAAAACAATATCATAAAGGAGAAGGTACAGAGGTGTATTATAAGCAGAGTTTTGCATACTCCTGAAGCTAAGGTAGTATTAATTCAAAATAGATTGTTAAATTTTAAGAGACAAATTGAAATCCCTTGTATAACCCCTAAGAAAATAATTTCAAAAATATACAGAGTGAAAAATGAAAAGGAATAAAAATGAACACAAAAGGCAACAGTGGAGGAAAAAAGGAATAAAAAAGATGAAAAATACAGAAAACAGAAAATGGCAGATTAGTCTTCCTTATCAGTAATTACTACAAAAGTAAATGAATAAAAGTATCCAAATAAGGCCGAGATTAGTAGAATTGGTAAAAAAAAAATCACAGTCCAACTTTATGTTGTCCACAAGAGACTCATTTTAAGTCTAAAGGACCTGAAAGGGAAAAGATGGAAAAAGATAACCCATGCAAATAGTAAGCAAAAGAAAGCTGGGATGGCTATGTCAGAATAAACAGACTACAAGATTGTGATTTGTAAAATATATGTGTTGTTAAGTAGCAGAGGTGGCTAAGAAAGGACCTGGAGCCAGAAAAGTTCAAGTAAGGGCTTTTATTCGAGACAGGACACGGAACTAAAGGTGGGGGGGTGGGGCGTGGGGGAGTCACCCTGCTGATCTGTTCCAGTTGTCCTGGGTATCTGATCAGGGACAGCTGATTCTGTAGAAAACTTGAGGGAGAGGGAAGGGGGCAGTGAGGATTCAACCGGTTCCAGCAGGATGCCAGCAGCTTTGCCTCAGTTGCTCTGACATGGGGAATCTCGTGGTCAGGTATTTAGTCAGTGATGTGTACCTTCTTTGTTCCAGCATAGGTGGTGGCTTAGATCCATGTCCCAGTTCATTCTAACCTATGTATATACATTCAGCTGACCAAAATATATTTCTCAGATATATCTGGTTTTCATCCACAGTTCCTGGCTCACATATCTCAAAACCCTTAGAATTTCCTGAACAGTAACAGCTGGGAGCCTCTTTTGTTATAACATTTGGTCACTTGTCCTCAGTTTCTGAAAGCTTCAGAGCCATAAAAGTAAAATGGGTATCTATTATTCATAACAGGCCCTTTCTATCACAATTGGGTTTATGTTCATAAAGATGACTTTTGCAAAGCACCTAAGAAAGGGGGCTGGTTGCCAGGAGAACCAAAAATGAATAAAAGTTGGAACTTTCAGTCCCACCCTCTAATTTCTGGGGAAGAGACAAGGGCTAGAGGTTAAACTAAACACCAATGGACAGTGAGTTAATCAATCATGCCTCCATTTAATGAAGCCTCCACAATAATCCAAAAGAAAGGGTTTTTTGGAACTTCCATGTTGGGGAACCAGAACGCTAAGTCCCAAACTCCATGAACACAGAAGCTCCTTTGTTCAGGAGCTCACCTCTTCATATGGCTGTTGGTTCACACTGTTTTAACATCCTTTGTAATAAATCAGTTAGAGAGCGAGTTTACCTAAGATCTGCGAGCCCTTCTACCAAATTAACCAAACTCAAGGAGGGGGTCATTAGAACCTCCAATTTATAGTCAGAAGCACAGGTAACAACCTAGGCTTGCAACTGGCATCTGAAGTGGAGGGCAATCTGGTGGGAATGAGTTCTTTACCTGTGGAATCTGATTCTATCTCTGAGTAGATAGTGTCAGAACTGAGTTGAAGTCTTGATACCCAGCTGGTGTCTGAGAATGGCATGTTGGTGCAGTTAAGCCTACACACACACACACACACACACACACACACACACACACGTTGGAACTAGGTCCAGGAACTCTTTCAGACACTCTAAGTCAAAAATAGTTACAAAAGACAAAGGATATTATGAAAGTTGCAATCCTTTAAAAAGTATAACAATTATAAACATGTATACCTAACAAATTAGCCTCAAAATATATTAACCAAAGACTGAAAATTAAAGGGAGGAATAACAATCCACCAATAATACTTAGAAAGTTCAATACCCCATTCTCAATAATGGACAGAAAAACTAGACCAAAGAACAATAAAGAAGTAGGAAATTTAAATAACACTATACATTAATTATATTATATCTAACAGATATATATATAACACTACCCCAAAACAGCAGAACACACACTTTTCTGAAATGCAATGGAATATTCTCCAGGATAGGCCATGTGTTAAGTCACAAAAGAAATCTCAACATATTTATAAAGACTGAAATCATCCTAAGTATCTTCTCTGACCACAATGGCATAAACTAAAAATCCTAACAGAAAGAAAACTAAAAAAATTCACAAAAAAATGGAAATTAAACAACACACTGAAAAAATCAATGAGTTAGAGAGGAAGTAAGGGAAATTAGAAATACCCTGAGACAAATGAAAACAAAAACACAACACATCAAAACTTATGGGATGCAGTACAACCATAAGACAGGAAATTTTGGTTGTAAACACCTGCATTAAAAAGAATAAAGATCTCCCCTGGCTGGTGTGGCTCAGTGGACTGAGCTCTGGCCTGTGAACCAAAGGGTCACCGGTTGGATTCCCAGTCAGGACACAGGCCTGGGTTGCAGGCCAGCTCCCTGGTAGGGGGGCATGGGAGAGGCAACCACACATTGATGTTTCTCTCCCTTCCTCTCTCTCTAAAAATAAGTAAATAAAATCTTAGAAAAAGAAAAGAATAAAGATCTGAAATCAATAGTCTCACTCTACTCCTTAAGGAACTAAAAAGGAAAAAAAATAGTAGACTAAGCCCATAGTCAACAGAAAGGAGGAAATAATAAAGACTAGAGTTCAGATAAGGGAAAGAGAGAATAGAAAAACAACAGAGAAAGATCAGTGAAACCAAACATTGGTGGTATGAAAGAATTAAGAAAATTGATATACCTTTAGCAAGACGGAACAAGGGAAAAAAAGAGAAAAAATTCAAATTTCCAAAATCAGAAATGAGAGTGGGACATTGGTACTGAAATTACAAAAAATAAAATGTATAAGAAAATACTATGAAAAATGTCTGCAAAATTAGATAACCTAGATAAAATGGAAAAGTTCCTAGAAACACACAAACTATCAAAATTGACTGAAGAAGAAATAAAAAATCTAACCAGACCTATAAGAAATAGAGAGATTGAATTCATAATCAAAAATTTCCAAACAAATAAAAGTTCAGGACCAGGTGGGTTCACTGGTAAATTCTACCAATTATTGAAAGAAGAAATAACAACAATCTTTCTCAAAATCTACAAAGAAAAAATAAAAAGAGAATGCTTCCTAACTCATTTAATTAGGCCAGCATTACCTTGATACCGAAGCCAAACAAAGACACTACAAGAAAACTATGCACCAATATTTTTGATAAATATAGATATAAATGTCCTCAACAAAACAGTAGCAAATCATACCCAGCAAAATATTAAAAAGATTATACGCCATGACCAAGCGGGATTTATCCCAGGAATAAAGGGTGGTTCAACATATGAAAATAATCAAGATAATGGAGGAAAAAACACACATTATCATCTCAATTTATACACAAAAAGTGTGCAACAAATCTAGTACTCTTTTATGACTAAAAAAAACCAACAACCAAATAACTAGAAATGGAAGGGAACTTCCTCAATGTCATAAAGGGCACCAAAGAAATGTTCACCCACAAGTAACATCATGAACACTGGTGAAAGACTAAAAACCTACCCTTAAGATGAGGATCAAGACAAGGATGCCCCATTCATACCACTTCTATTCAACATTGTAATTGGGAAGGAAGAATCAAAACTGTCCCTATCTACACATGCCATGATCTTATATACAGAAAATAATAAATAATCCCCCCCAAAATGAATTTATAAACAAATTCAACAAAGTTGCAGAATACAAGATCAATAGGCAATAATAAGTTGCATTTTTATACACTAGCAATGAACAATCCAAAAAGGATAATAATTTAAAAATCCATTTATAATAACATCCAAGTTAATAAAATAACCTATGAATAAACTTAAGAGGTAAAAGACTTACACAATGAACACTGTAAAAGACTGCAGAAAAAAATTAAAGAAGACCTAAACACATCTGAACATTAGACAAAAACACATCTAATGTTCGTGGATTAGAAGACTTACTTAAGATGGCAACACTCCCCGAACTGACCTATATATTCACTGCAATCTCTACTAAAATCTCAGCTTTCTTCATTGTAAAAATTGACAAGTTAATCATAAAATTCATTTAAAAATTGAAGGGTCACAACACTCTTTAAAAAGAACAAAAAAGTTGGAACACTTATACTTCCTGATTTCAAAACCTACTATAAAGCTACACTGATGAGAGTGGTACTTGCATTTGAACAGACATATAGACAAATGAAACAGAATTGAAAATCCAGCAATAAATCTGTTTTTCTATGGGCAAATGATATTTTGACAAGGGTTCTAAGACAACTGAGTAGAAAAATCACACCTTCTTCATCTAATGATGCTGGGATTTGCCTGTGGATATCCATTTGTTTCTGGCTTCTTGTTATAAGGTTTATCCATGTTGTAACAAGTATTTGATATTATTCAGCTGAATATTATTCAGCCACAAAAGACTAATGCACTAATATGTGGTACAACATGGATGAACTTATAAACACTGTACAAAGAGGGGGGAAGTCAGTAACCAATGGATACACACGTGAAAAAGGAAGATACTGGAACCCTACCTCAAACCGTCTGCAAAAATTAACACAAAATGGATCAAAGCTAAAACTTTAAAACTCCTAGAAAAAAAAGGCAGAAACAATTCTTCATGACCTTGGATTTGGTAATGGATTCTCAGATAGGACAAAAAACACAAGCACCAGAAGCAAAAGTAAATAAACGGGATTTATTAAAATTAAAAATCTTTCTTTCAGAGGACACTATATAGATCCAGATAGTGAAAAGACAAAAGACAAAATGGAAGGAAATATTTCCAAATGATATATTTGATAATGGATCTGTATATCGAAAGCATAAGTAATATTAACAACTCAATAATAAGAAATAAGCCATTTTAAAAGTAGGCAAAGGAATTAAAAACACATTTCTCCCCAGAAGATATGCAAATGGCTAGTAAGCAATGCAAAGATGCTCAAAATCATTAGTACTCAGAAAAAATATCAAAACAAGATACCACTTCACACCTGCTAGAACAGATATAATATAAAAAGTCAGATAACAACAAGTGTTAGTCTGGTAGTGTTACTGAACAGCAAATGGGGTCCTGCTTCCCGCCCCCACCCACTAGGTAAAATTCCAGAGGCAAAGGTTTGGTGATAATGAAAAGGAGTCTTTATTCAAAAGCTACACAATTTTGGGAGAATGGCAGACTTCTGACTCAGAACTCATCCCCTCTAAAACACCCAAAAAAGAATAGTCCTCAAACCCTCTGCCAGGCCAACCTGATCCTAGGCTGCACCCAGAGTTTCTTCTCCCAACCAAAATACCATCCTTTGGGAAATGCAGACAGCTGCAGCATGATCATCCAAGCATTCTTGAGGAAGAGAGCTGGAGAACCAGTCTCTGCCCTCTTTTTATTTTTAATCTTCTGGCCTGTAATTCCATGCACTCTGGAAGCAGTCAGCTTCTCGGCCAGTCCCCTCCTAGACTGTGTACCATGGCCTCGGGCAACCTCCTCCTGCAGCCCCTCCCTGTTCCTCCCAGTGGTCCGACCAGATCTCTCCTATCAGTAGTTCCTCAAAAGTGAAATGTGAAGTTACCATTTGACCCAGCAATTCCACTCCTAGGTATACACACAGGATAAATTATCATATGTCTATACAAAGACTTGTACATAAATGTTCAAAGAAACGGTACTCATGATACCCCAAAGGGGAAAAGAATCACAATGTCTATCAACTGATAAATAGTTCAACAATATGTGGTATTATCTATACAACGGAATATTGTTCAGTCATAAAAGAATGAAGTACTGATAGATGGTACAACATGAGTGAACTTCATACTATCATCAAAAAGACAGGTAATAACAAGTGTGGGTGAGGATGCAGAGAAATTGAGGCCTTCATACACTGCTGATGGGAATGTGAAAGTTACAGGTGCTTTGAAAGCATTCTGGCAGTTCCTCAAAAGGTTAAGCACAAAGCTATCATGTGACTTAGCAATTCCACTCCTAGTCAAAACGAACCACATATTGCATTATTCCATTTACACGAAACGTCCCAAATATGCAAATTCCTAAAGACAGAAATAGATAGGTGGTCGAAGGAGCTGAAGAAGAAATGGGGAATTACTTCTGATAGGTATGAGGTGGTGAAAATTGACATGATGATTGCACAGCTCTTTAAATACACTAAGAATATTGAATTACCTAACAAAAAGAAGAAGGAAGTCTCAAAAGCAGCAAAGTAAACCACAAGTTACCTAACCACCTGCCAGAACAAAATCCATCACTATTTAAAAAATACAACAAAATCCAGCAGTCAACAATGTAAATTAAAAATTTATGTTACAATGTGTAGCATCCAATCAAAAATTGTAGGCATTCAAAGAAGCAGGAAAATATGACCCAAACTAGAAGAAATATCAGTGAATAGAAGGATGTCCCAAAATGAAACAGATGGTAGAGTTACCAATGAAAAAAAATGAAATCAAATACTGTAACAAAAGGTAGAGCAAAACATGAACATGGTGAGGTAATAGAAATCATTAAAAAGCAATCCAAACAAAACTTTTAAAGTATAAACCGCAGGAAAAAAGGTTCGTAAATATGAAGATACAGCAATAGAAACCAAACAAAATGAAACCAAACACAGAAACTAGGACTGAAAACAAATGCAAAAATGATGTCAGAAAATATCAAAAGGTCTAACTAACAAAGTCCAGAAGACAAGGAACAAGAAAGTGGTACACAAATATAATGAAAATTATAAATTCATAGATCCAAAAGGCTAACAAACCACCAGCAAAGCAAACACAAAGAAGTCTACATCAGAGTACATGATAATCAAATTTCTGAAAACAAGTGATGAAAAGAGAATCATAAAAACTATCAGAGAAAAAAGACACAAAATACAAGGAAACAAAGATAAGAATGATGTAGCTTCTCATTAGAAACAATTTAAGCCAAAAATAGAGGAAAGAAGTATTGAAAGAAAATATTGCAGACATTTTACATATGTGGTTAAAATGTCTTTCAAAAATAATGGTAAAAACTTTTAACCAAACAAAAGTTGACATAATTTATATCCAGCAAACCTACACTACAAAAAAATATTAAAAGGAAGTTCTTCAAAGGAAGAATGATGCCAAATGGACATCTGAATTCACACAAAGAAATAAAGATTGTTAAAAATTGTACATATGTGGATAAATATAAAAGATCTCTTCAAATCTCTTTTAAAGTTATTCAAAAAACATTAGAAATGCTAGTTCTAACTCTAAATAGGCAGGTTTAAAAAACAATCCTACCCTAATGAGACCTTGGTTATTTTTCTCACATCAAAGTAGAGTTGACAATAGTTTCCACCATTGTATATATAACCTTTCTTTCCTCTCTTTCCACAACAAAGCTAACCTTGTTGGCTTTGTCAGCCAACACTTGTCAAATGATTCTGGGTTAAATGGCTCAACTGGGTTCTGACTTGGCTGAATGAATGCCTGAACCATCTCATGATTGGTCACAATTTTCAACGTTGAAGATTAGGGCCCTGAAAACTCTACTTCCAAAACCACCAAAAGGAATTCTAAGGTCAGGTTGAAGAATAAAGAATAATTTGGGCCATTTTGTCATCTTTAAAAAAAAGATAACAATAGTACCTACACACCCTAGTGGTGTTGTAAGTATTAAATAACACATCTGAAGTACTTAGGACAGTGTCAGTTTTAGATAGCTGAAAACAATGTTGTACGAGACGGTATAAAGCTGTGACATTAACTCCACATTCTATCTACCCTTTAGGTACTGAGTTAAAAATAAAGGTCATTTAAAAATATATGTTTCCCCTAAACATTTTAAAATTAGAGATTACTATAGATCAAGATATGCCATTAAATACAAATATTTTAATATTAAAACTATTTATCATGTATAACATAAAATATTTTATAAGATAATAAAATCCATACTAAACAAAGTGTTGTTAATTTTAGGTTTTGATTGCAGCTAGATAGAATGAAAGGCATTTGGGGATGGGAAGGTAAGGAATACTACTAGGTACACTAGCAGCACAGTCAAGGCACAGAGAGAGGTGTGAAAAGTCCAACAGATAACTCTATATAGCCAGTTAGTCTAAACCTTATTGTCTCTATACTATGATGCTCTGACCTCTAGGCCCACTGGGGCAGTGTTCCTGCTCCTACATTTTTGCTGGGCAGATTTTTGGCTCCCAAGGCTCTAGGAGCCCTGACCCATGGATTTGGGTGCTTCTATCCTTTAAAATCTAGCTGGAGGGAACCATGCCTTCTGGACTTGTGCAATCTCAGATGATAGAAACAGCTTACTCCACCAAAGTTTGCTGCCTGCACCCCACAGAGGGTGGGGGGGGCAGCTGCTGCAGTGGAGACTACCTGAGCTGCACCTAGGGCAGCCAACGAGCTCAGAGCTGTGGTGCACCAGAGGAGCCCTCAAAATCGAGCAGCACCAGAAAGCAAGCAGGATGTCTCCAAGATTTGGCAGCTCCTCCTTTGAAACTGCTCTGTCACCAGGGCCCTTTCACTCTGAGTCTGTGATAGGAGGGGCAGCCCAAATGATTTCTGAGTTGCCTTTGCAATCATTCTTCTATTGTCTTAAGGAATAACTCCTGGCATCTATTGAGATGGTTGATCCACGCTAATTATCATATGGTTGCTTGGCCACTGCCTGAGTGTTCTCTCCAACTACTTGCTCATTTTTTACAAGATGGATGGGCTGAGAATTTTCCAAATCTTTAAGTTTTGCTTCCTTTTTGCTTAACAATTCCATTTCCAAGTCATTTCTCATACTCACCTAAGATCTCATCAGAATAATCTTTACTGCCCATATTTCTACCAACATTCTGTTCAAGATTACTTAAGTATTCTCTAAGAAGATGAGGCTTTCCCTACAGCTCTCCTCTTTTCACCAGAACTGCCTTTAATGGTCTGTTCACAACAAGGCAGGCTTTTTCTAGCGTGCACCTCAAAATTCTTTCATTATCCACTACCCAATTACAAAGCCACACCCACTTTTTTAGGTATTTGTTACAGCATCCCCTCACATCTCAGTACCAATCTTTGTCTTAGTCCACTGGCACGCTATAACAAAAATACCATAGACTAAGTAGCTTCTAAACAAAACAGAAGTTTCTCATAGTTCTAGAGGTTGGAAAGAACAAAATTAAGGCGCTAGCAGATTCAGTGTTTATGAGGATTCACTCCTGGTTCATAGATGATTCATTTTCTGATTCATCCTCTTACTATGTCTTCACATGGCAGAAGTAGCAAAGATATTCTCTGGGGCCCTAATCCCACTGATGAGGGATCTGCCTGATGACCTTATCACTTCCCAAAGGCCCTACCTCCAAATAACATCACACTGGAGGCATAAATTTCAATATAAATTGGGCAGAGGCAGAGTGGGGGAGGAGGGACATACAACCATTCAGTCTATGGAACTAGTGCAAGGCAGATTCGCCTTAAATTCTACTATAGTGATGTTCCCATTTTTTATGCATGTGAAAACACACCTGTCAGCCACACAAGCATTAAAAAAATATTAACACATTATACCTGTATGTTGTATTAGAGTAGGATAATTATAGTAATCATCTATTAATAAGTAGAAAAATAACTATTTTTAATAGTTACCACAGGCTTTAGAAGCAGCAACACAAATTTCTTCTGCAACATACTCCCCAGTTGGAAACTTCAGGTAATCTCCCTCAGTTTTCCCAAGGGAGTGGTAAAGATACACCTGTAGGACTGGATCTATTTGCTTCACAGAATCAGCAATTCCAGGAATATCACCATTATGATGTGTAGGAAACGTGGATGTTCCTTCCATTTCTGTCATTGTAAGGCAAGCCATTTCCACGCAGAGTCTTTTTCAGAACATTTGCCTGTAGGAGAAAACGACACAGTTAACAAATGAAAATGGTACTGACAAGGCATCCTTTGTATACAAAGAAGTCTTCACTGACAAGATTCTATCAAATCCATAATTTGAATATTGTGTACTACCATGTAAAAAGCTCTGTGAGAGACATCAAGACTATAAACCTCCTGCAGACAAGGACCATGAAACTGTCAAGTTTACAACCCAACTGAGAAAACATAATGTAAATATGTAACGCAAAGAAAATCAGTTACAGACCACAGAAGAGTTCCCATGAAGCATATTTCTCAACAAATGAATTACTCTGACAATTGCTTATTAGTGTCTGGAGGGGAAAAAACAACTTTTCAAGCTGGGTTTAATTGATGAGTTTGATTAGGGGAGGTCATATTTAGAACTGACCTTGAACAACGGTTTGGATTTAGATGGGTGGAAAAGGAAGAATGTTCCAAAAGAGTAAAACTGCTGAAGAGTAGAAAGATATAAAATATGTTCAGTAATTTACTGGACTGAAGTGTAGAATTTGAGAAGTTACACCATTTAGGATAGACGGGTACTCATGGCAAAACTGTAGCTATATATCCAATCTGCATTTTTCCTTCTTCCTTGATACAGAAGCCCAATTTTATTGAGGAGAGAGTAATGTATCAAAAAACAAAACAAAACACTGTACTTCCCCACAGATAGGTAGCCATGTGAACCAGTTTTAGAAAATGAGGTTTAAATGAAAGTTGAGTGGTACCTCCAGGACCACTCCTTAAAAGGAGGCTGGCTTAGCTTCCTTTTTGCTTTTTCACCTTCACTCTCTTCCTATCTGAATCTGAATATAAATATACGGTAGGGAGTCACTTTAAAACCAGTAGGCAACCATGAAGAAAAGCCCAAGAGAACAAAAGACCTGGTAACCTTAAGCAGCTGAATCAAAGTCAAGAATCACCTCCAATCTATCACCAGACATTTGTTACTTGTAAATGAATGCAAATGCTACCTGATATAGTACATAACTAAGGAAGGTCTGAATGTTAGATTAAAAGAATGTAAACTTTATCCCACAATCAATGATGAATTAGAAAGGTAAAATGATGGAGAGTCAGAAAGCTATTGCAATGGAGTAGGCAGTAGTAAGATCCTGAACTGAAATGGCATGATGAGAGGTAAAATAAAAGCAAGACTTGATACAGCCTGGAGATTAAATGAACATAGAAGCCAGGAGTGAAAGATGGTGTGAGGATTTCAAATTTGTGAGATCTATAATACCATTAATGGAAATTAGGAGATGAGAAGGACTTTGCCCTTTGACACTGGAAGGTAAGGAGAATGAGGACAACAGTTTTACACACTTTAATTTAGAAATATAAGTAGGGCAATTACACCAGAATCTAGCTGCCAGCTAAAACATGACGCTGACATTTGGAAAAGGTGAAAATCTGGCAACCTTCCCCATAGATGTAAATCTTGAGCAGAGGAAGATGGGATAATAGCAAGCATACTTATATGACATGTACTGTGGATCAAGTACTTCACTAAGTACAGATATTAAGGAAGGAAAAATGATTATTGAGTAAGTGAATTGCAATGTGATATTTAGTTCTATATTCAACTATACGGACCTGATTGTATGAGAAAATACTTTGTTTATAAAAACAAATTTTTCAGCTATATTCAAGTATAACTGACAGATAAAATTGCAAGATACTTAAAGCATACCACACGATGATTTTCACTGTATATATTGTAAAAAGATTCCCCGCTCCTGCTGAGCTATCACATCTATCACCTCATTGTATACCTTTTTGGGGGAAGGGAAGACTAAGTTCTCCTCTCTTAGAAAATTTCAATTACATAATACAGTATTCTCAACTATAGTCACCTTGTTATACTTTGGATCTTCAGACCTTATCTATCTTATAACTGAGAACTCACAGCCTTTGCCAATTTCTCCCTATTTTCCCCACCCCCTGGCAATCACTGTTCTGTTTCTTAAACGTTTTTTTTCTTTTTAAGATTCTGGATATGTGACTATACAGTATTTGTTCTTTTGTCTGGATTATTTTACTTGCCCTCCAGGTTCATTTATGCTTTCACAAATAGTATGTATTCCTTTATAAAGGCTGAATAATAAATGTTCCAGTGTACACACCCATGCACATGCGCACACACCACATTTTCTTGACCCATTCACCCAGTGACAGGTTATATCTATACCTTGGCTGTTGTGAATAATGCTGCAATGAACACTGGAGTACAAATATCTCTTTAAGATAATGGTTAAGTTTCCATTGGACACAGACCCAAAAGTGGGAATGCTGGATCATATTGTAGTTCTATTTTTAATTTCCTGAAGAACCTCCATACTGTTACCATAGTGGCTGTACCAATTTACATTCCCACCAACAGTATAAAGCATCGTTTTCTCTGCATCCTCACCAGCATCTGTTATCTCTTGTCCTTTGGATAGCCACCCTAACAGGTGTGAGGTTATATCTCACTGTGGTCTTGCTTTGTATTTGCCTGATAGTGATGTTGAGTGATATCTTAGTGTGGTCTTACTTTGTATTTGCCTGATAGTGATATTGAGCACCTTTTTATGTATCTGTTGGTCATTTACATGTCTTCTTTGGAAAAATATCTTTTCAGATCCTTTGACCATTTTAATTAGGTTTTTGACTGTTTGTTGGCTATTGAGTTGTATGAATCC
>VMDR010029395.1:0-12762 GCA_007922815.1 Macrotus californicus | reverse complement strand
AGATACAAAGTAAGTAAGGATTATAGAGGACTTAATGCAATAAACCCCCTAAATCTAACAAACATATACAGAGCACTCTACCCAACAACAGCAGCATGCATATTTTTCTCAAGTACAGTGGGACATTTTCCAGGACAGACTGTAAGTTAGGCCACAAATTTAAGTCCCAATGAATTTTAGTTGATAGATACCACACAAAGTGACTTCTCAGACCACACAGGATAGTTAGAAATCAATACAGAAAACTGAAAAACTCACAAAATTGTGGAAACTAAACACTTTGTCTTGTTTTTCTAATAATAGCTTTACTGAGATGTACAAGTTGCATCACCTCAAAGAATTTCTCCACAACTTGCTTTTTACCTACCATGGGAAAATAAATGCAGTAGAGAAACCTGGAAGATATCACTTTTATGAAGTCATCCAACTTAGCATCCTTAACGGGACAAAGAACATCGCTTGTCTCCTAATGTGATGCACTGAATAGGTCTTATCAGCTATATGGTATCCATATCAAAAATGCACAAACTGAACCTAATCATGAGGAAATGTCAAACAAACCTAAATTGAGGGACTAGCCTGATCTCTGTAACAATGTCAGTGTCATGAAAGACAAAGAGCTGAGGAATGGTTCCAGATTAAGAGACTAAAGAGCTAAATGTGACCTGTGACTAAGAATTGGATTATGGGTTGGTGACGGGGGGCAGGGCTGGGGGGGATTGCGCTGGAAGATGTGGTTTACTACAAAGGACTTTACGGACAAAACTGGCAAAGTTTGGGTGTGTAGTATAATCAATACTAATATTAAATAAGTGCTAAATTACCTAAATCTGGTAACTATTCTGTGGTTATATAACAGGCCTTCCTTGTCCTCAGGAAATACATGCTAGTGTTTGAAAATAAAGAATTATATCTGCAATTTAATCTCAAAGTATTCAACAAACAGTAACATTTGGTAGAGATAAGCGAATCTAGGTAAAAGTTATTGAGGAATCTGTATTACTCTTGTAACTCTTCTATAAATTTGAAAACATTTCAAATAAAGCATTTTTTAGAATGCTATCAAAAATAAATATATACCTCTAGGTTGTAGGCTTTCAACTGGTTTTCATTATCTTCTCAAGCACATCTGCATTTTGAATTTTTTATAACACAACACTTTCATAATCATAAAAGCTATTTTTATTTTACAAGGAAAACTGTGATCTCAAGCAATAGAGTATGGTCTAAAACATTTCTTTGAATTCTAGTTTCACAGTTTATTATATATGTTATGAATAGGAACACTTGGTGGTCAGATGTGTTTCTTTATTGCAGATCTTTTCAGAGCTCTAAAGATGCTAGTGCATTGGCTGTATATCTTCAAGAGAATGACATATTTCCCAGAACTAAAAGATTATAAGAGGCACCACTGAAAAAAAGTTTTTATTAATAAAACAATTACTACCACATGTAGTGTCAATCTCAGAAACATAAAAATGTGGGGAAAATGACATTAAAATTGAGAAATATGAATTATACAGTCTCCCAATTTATTTATTCAGCCACCACGTTTTTCATGAGAAATCTAAAGGACAAACACCGCAAGACCTCAGTTTCTAGACTGCACATGTTGGCTGGTTCTGCAAAAAAGAAACTCAACAAAAAAAGGACAAAAGCTGCCCATTTTTATAGCAACAGACTTGTATAGATGTAGATGACAACTAAACCAACTTCATCTCTGTGTCCCAGATTTCATGCCGTGACCTCTGACCACCTTCTGTCCCCAGCAAGCATATGAAAGCTTTCTAGCTCATGATTAATCTGTGTTCCTTAAAATGGGGCCACAAATAGATTTGTTAGTAATAGCCAGAATAGCATGACAACTGAGACTTCAAGTATCAAACTGCTGTTAGTACTTAGTAATCACAACCCTACTAGGACATACGGCCCCTACCACTAATATATTCTTTGTCCCTTTGTCCTGTCAGTCACCAGTACCCAGGTTATATTATTTAAAAAGTACTGTAACAGGGATCTGTTAGCAGAGCATAATCTGGGTAGACTGCTGGGTCATCTTCTCTGTTCTGACCCAATCTTCCAGTAAGTAAATCACCCTGTAATAAATTGTTATAATCTATGGAGTGGCCTGGTTCATTTATGGGTCTTAAAATACCTTCTTGTTATGGTGGCCATTATAACTTTGCCCCAGCATGGGACAAAAACTGCTTAATTGCAACATCTTCCAAGTTAACCTGACAAATATACTTTAGTTCTCCAAAAGCATCTAAATATTAAATTGCCACCTGTCAGATTGGTTTGTTCTGAATTTCACCATGTGTTCATGGAAACAAACTAGAGTCAATTTTTCTTTAGTGTTATCTACAAAGTACTTTCAGGACTGGAGACCTTTACAATTTAATATAAATTTAATTCTTAGTCAACATGTCATGGATGCTCTTGGTTATTTTTAATTTCACATTATTCATTTTCTTAATCATTTTCACTCTTAACCTCAGTCTATGAAATCTGGCTAAACTGGGGTCTACAGAGAACCTTCCTATACTGTTTCCATTTTTTTGTTGTTTTTTCTCTTGAACTGATTAATCAGGCCTAGGAGCTCCCTTTAATGGGAAAGTTACAAGGCACCAAGTGCCTCCCTAATTCTCAGCATCAAGAAGGGTTTAGTTATAAAACAGAGCTTTTCTATACCTCTGTTTAGTAAAACAAACCTATCATTCTCATAGCACTACCTGACTGTCAGAAAATAGTCCTACACATCTTTCTGTAATACCACACAAAGTTACATGTCACTGTCATGTTGCCTCTACTTAGTATGCATAAAATATCAGGAATCACCTTTAAAAATTAATCTAAAAAAGAAAGAAAAAATATTCTAACACACTTCCCTATAAAGATTTAACAGATTTTTGGCTACTTTATCAAAATTTATCTTCAGTTTTCTGCCTAGTCTACAATTTTGTAACAATTTTTAACGACTTTACCTAAGTTTCAAACAGATAATCACTAATTTCAATTAAAAACAAAACCTCTCAATATAGAAAAAGCTTGACTGAAAGATAAATCATTTATCTCAAGTTAGCAAAATAAAATTTGTTTGGCAACCCTCCAGAAATCTTTGAGTTGCCTCCCTTGCCCTTGAACTGATTTTTTCTTTTTCAGGGAACATCTAAGCTCTCATTCAGAATGCTGCATAGTGAGTGCACATTGCTATCAAAATCAACCAGTTCTAAACCTGACCTGAAATTTTAGCTCCTCTGGAAAGCTCTAACATTCCACCCAATCTCTTCTATCCAATACAGCAACTCAAGGAGGAATTTGCAATTTTAATGTTCCAGAAACAGGAGTTGAAAAATGACAAATTCAAGATGATAAGGGAAAAATTCTGGGAGTTTCAAAAATGAAAAGATTTGTATCTTACCACTGGACTGTAAGAATACTACCAGCAATCTTTTTTTAATATACAATCCTACAGTTCTTAAATATGAAACCTTTGATCACTTAGACTACACCTTAGGTAGAAATACTTGTTTGACCCCATTTTATTACTGTTGCTATAATAGTGTTACATACCCTGTATCTCCCAATCCATGAAGGAAAATCACCTAGAGAAGAAGAGAAAAAATTAAAAAGTGGTGCCTATATAAACCCACATGGAATTGTTACATACAGCAGCTTTAATTAAGAAAGATGCCAGAATTACAGAACACTACCTTTAGCAAGTTAATCTCTACAGACATCTTTTAAATGGCAAAAATATTTAATGTCTTGTAATTCCGAACATAATTAATGTGGGGTTTCAGCACAGAAAGAGGTCCCACTTAGGCATTCTTAAGTGCAAATTATCGCATTCTAAGAAAAAGTCTCTTTCAAGTCAAATCATGAAAGGTTTCATTTACACTGTAGAATTTTTCCATCACAAAAACGAACTTCCGGAGGTAAGAGTAAGTTTGAGATCCTGAGTTTCTAAAATACAACACCTCTGATCTTATAACACACTAAACCTCCAAACTTCTTTATGAGGAGAGTGTAAGCTAAGAAAATGATATATATGTATTTTTTTTCCGGACTTAAGACTTCCCGCATCCACAAACAAGACAGAAACATGCTACAGAGCCACCTCGAGTTAGAGAGCCTCTGCACTAATGCAGGTCACTTCAAGCTGGGGCCAGGCAGCCGGGAAACCCGGGGTCCCGCGGGCCGCACTCACTCCGCAATGCAGAGGACTCTGGCTCGGGGCTGGGGAGGGGTGCGAGGGTGGGCAGCTGACCCTCCCGCCCCTGCCGCGAACCCAGCGCTCTCCTCACACAGCTGACGCCCGGGACGTGCCCACCATTCCACCCCACTCCGGAAGGTCGGAGTGTCCCCAACCACCGGTCGCCAACCCTCCTGCGAAGTCTACCCCGCGCGAGGGGCAGTGACCGACAGTGGGCCGAGCGGGCCTCTCCGAGCTCCGGCCGCCGCCACTCACCGCAGCGGTGGCCTTCCGGGCGGCTGGCACGATGGCGGGAAGCGGGGCAGACATGTTACTGCTGCACAAACACCGGCTACTCCGACAAGACGCGGGTCGGAAGCGGAAAGGAGAGCCGGCGCCCGGCCCCGCCGGCCCAAGAGCGTGAGAGCAGCGAGTCCCGGCCCGCCCCACCGGGCGCGCGCTCAAGCGCGTGCGCGCACACGCTGCGACCCCCTCCTCCCGTTCCGCGCGCCCCCGTTGAGGGGCTAGTCGTGTTTTCCCTCTCCCGTTGCTCTCCTCACTCTTCGCGTCACTATGTCCTGCTTCTCAGCTGCCAGATTGGCTGTGACGGAACCGGGGCCAGAGTTGACCTCTTTCTCCCGGTCCACTTCCCCGCCTCGGCATGCTTGGTGTGGGCGGCTCCGTGGCCGTTCTTCCCGCCAGGCGTCCAGACCACCCCGGGAAGGACGCTCTCCGGCCCAACCCGGGAGCGAGGTCTCTGGAGCCTGGCTTTGTCTTCTGCTCTCGGGGCGCTGTAGTGGAACGAATGAGCCCCAAAGACGCTCATACCCATCCGCAGATACTCCTTTCTTTCTTAAAGCCAGGATGTACTCATTTATAAAAGTCAGAAAGGACTGGACTAGAAGAGGCTGATTTCCGTTTAGGGTTACACCAGGGTGTAGTTTTGGAGTTGACTAGCCTCCTCATTTGAAAACTTGAAGTGGAAAGGAAACCATTCAGTTGTAACTGAAAATTCACAATGTAATGGTTGGTGGATAATGACATAGTGCTGATTTAAGCATAGACTAAATGTCCCTTTTCCACATGGGTAGCTCAATGCATAACAAATTCGTGGTAGTATCTGAAATAGAAACACCTAAAGCCAAAAGCTTTGACCTTCAGAAGTTGACAATTCCCTGGAAAAAACTTAAAGGATATATACAATTGTTAGAAAGGAAGGAAGCTGGTGAACATAAAGACTGTTTTAAAAAATCCACTTTTATTCACACGATAACCAGAATGCTGAAGGATGGGTGGGGTGGGGGGGCGCAATTCCTGTCTTGGATTAGAGTACTGAGAAGTGTGTGGGCCCTCAGAAATATTAAATGTATACTAATCTATTTAAAATGATAATGTGGGACTTCCGGCCAAGATGGAGGCATAGGTAGACACACTGTGCCTCCTCGCACAACCAAAAGAAGGACAACAACAAATTTTAAAACAAAAAACAACCAGAACTGACAGAAAATCGAACCGTATGGAAGTCCAACAACCAAGAAATTAAGAAACATACATCCAGACCGGTAGGAGGGGTGGAGAGGAATCGCGCGGCGGGGCGGTGGCTGGCGGATCCGGGAAAGGCTCGGCTGGCTGGGAGAGGTGGTGGCTGCGGACCGGGAGTCCCACTCCCTCGTGAGGATAAACCGGGAAGAACAGCTGGGGAGCGAGACGGACCCGCAACCCAGAGTTCCAGCTCCGGGAAATAAAGCCTCAAAGCCTCTGATTGAAAACTCCTGTGGGGGTTGAGGCGGCGGCAGCAGGAGAAACTCCCAGCCTCACGGAAGAGCTCGTTAGAGAGACCCACAGGGTCCTAGAGCGTACATAAGCCCTCCCACTGGGAATCAGCACCACAACCAGCACCAGAAGGGCCCAGTTTGACTTGACTGTGGGTAGCACGGAAAGTGACTGAAAACCTGCAGAGAGCGGAGCAACCACCATTGTTCCCTCTAGGTCCCCTTCCCCACAAACAGCATCACTACACAGCGACATGGCTGCCCCGTCCTGGGGAAAGCCTAAGGCTCCACCCCTTACTACGTAACAGGCGTGCCAAGATAACAAAAATGGCCCAAATGAAACAACAGATCAAAGCTCCAGAAAAAATACAACTAAGTGACAAAGAGATAGCCAACCTATCAGATGCACAGTTCAAAACACTGGTAATCAGGATGCTCGCAGACTTGGTTGAATTTGGTCGCAAATTAGATGAACTAATGAAGGATACGATAAGGGAAATGAAGGAAAATGTACAGGGAACCAACAGTGATGGGAAGAAAAATGGGACTCAAATCAATGGTGTGGACCAGAAGAAAGAAAGAAACATTCAACCAGAACACAATGAAGAAACAAGAATTCGAAAAAACAAGGAGAGTCTTAGGAACCTCCAGGATGTCTTTAAATGTTCCAATTTAAAAGCAGCAAGAGAAAAGGAGACAGTAACCTACAAAGGAGTGCCCATCAGACTGTCAGCTGATTTCTCAAAAGAAACCTTACAGGCAAGAAGTATTCCAAGTCATGAAAGGCAAGGACCTACATCCAAAATTACTCTATCTAGCAAAGCTTTCATTTAGAATGGAAGGGAAGATAAAGTGCTTCCCAGATAAGGTCAAGTTCAAGGAGTTCATCATCACCAAGCCCTTATTATATGAAATGTTAAAGGGACTTATCTAAGAAAAAGAAGATAAAAAATAAGAACAGTAAAATGACAACAAACTCACAGCTATTAACAACCGAACCTAAAACAGAAACAAAAACAAACTAAGCAAACAACTAGAACAGGAACAGAATCACAGAAATGGAGATCACACGGAGGGTTATCATCAGGGGAATGGGTGGTGAGAGAGGGGGAAAATGTACAGGGAATAAGAAGGATAAATGGTAGATAGAAGATAGACAAGAGGAGGTTAAGAATAGTATAGGAAATGTAGAAGCCAAAGAACTCATATATATGACCCATGGACATGAACTAAAGAGGGGGAGTGTGGGTGGGAAGGGGTGTGCAGGGCAGGGGGTGGGGAGGAGATGGGACAACTGTAATAGCATAATCAATAAAATATATTTTAAAAAACTGTTAAACAAATAAAATAAAATAAAATGATAATGTGACTCGTATTTAATATCTGAGTGCACCTTTAAATTAGGCTTTTAAATATTTAGTTTTGTTGACCCTGAGAATACATGCACCTGTTGAGAAGGGCTTCTGACGAGTAATGAGGCTTAAATTTATAAACAGAGCCTAGCAGTCACTGATAAATAGGCCTCTCACCTAAGCTATGTTTCTCTTGCACTAACCTGCCTACTTCCCTCCTCCACTAAACTGGGTGCCTGCATTGTATTCCTACCAACTGAGCTAACCCTTATAAAGGAGTTCCTGGAATCATATTTCAACCAGTAGGTCTGAGACTTTCCCATCCAATTGGAGCTGTGCAACTAATCCTCAATTACATCTTCACTGACCAATCAGTGGCTCCATTCTGACCAATCAGGAGAGTGCTCTTTGGACCAATCTGTGAATATTGACAGTCCTTGTTTGCATAGAAACAGACCAATCAGGAACCAGAAGCAGGAACTTTTCTCTATGTAAGCCAACTTCACTTCTGTCTTGGTGGAATGCAGTTTCAGTCTCCCTTAAAGACTGTTTTTCTGGCCAGATGTCCAATGTTGACTGTGCTGTCTCACCAGAATTTTAATATCAGAGCTATAACACCAGAGCTGCCTGACTCTGGCTGCACAGCTGTGACTCTCATAGCTGTGATGTTTCATAATTGAGCTATGTCACCACTGAGTTGTTCTTTAGCAGAGACAGTCCACATCCAGGCTGTTCCCCAGCTACTCTGTTTCACCACTGAGCTGTTTGCAGTGAATAAAGTCTCTCTACCCTCACCACACCCCAAGTTGGGGACTCCTGTTGGCTTTGAATTGGCCATGATAGTCTTCAGGTTGTGATGTTAATAGAAAAAATCATATTATCTTTAGCTGTTTATTAAGACATTTTAAAATTTGAAATCAATTTAAAGCTGTGATTCCTAACCAGAAACACCACTTGGTAAGTAAATGAAAGCCATGAATGTAACTCAGAACAAAAGCAGCTGTATTGTTCATGTATTTGCTCTAATTTTAGACAGTTGGAGGGAAAGTAAAGTGCAAGTATTGTACTGCAATAAGTGCAAAGTCTGCCCCCACCATAAAAATATGATGACAAAATAAGATGCTTAAGATATGTGCTGAGGTGATATAGAACATAAAGTATTAAAATATAAAGGTATCGACTGTTAATAGCACCAATACAATGACTGTATCCTAGTGCTTATTAACTTTACCTGGGCCTGTGCTAGTTCTCCATTGGAAATAATGGGTGGGTGCTGCCACCTCGTGCATAAACTCAGCATGCTCAGGTAACTGCACCAGGTGGCTTGTATGCTGGGATGCTGACACCAGACACCTGCCAGGTGTTCTGGTAGCCTCTTGGCCCTGGCCACACTAAGAGCTCCTGTGTTTGGCTCAGATGCTGAGCCATGTGGTGGTTGCTCCTAGAAAGGTCAACTCCCAGCTTCTGTCTCATTCCACTATATGTATGATACAGATTAATAAGCAGTAAGTAGACAATGTATAAAGAACAATTACATATTTTTTAATTCCCCTTCTGTATAATTTAAAATAAAGCATGTATATACTTCCCCTCTCTTTCTACTGTACTTTAGCACGACAGGATGTCAATTTTGAAACCTACATTACTTAATATGCATATGTGAACTTTGGAAGAAAAATAAGGCTATTTGGTTTACAATGTTGATAGTTTTAGTTTACTTAAGCTCTAAGGGAGAAAGCAAATCCTCACTCTTATTATTAAGTCATTTCAACACTCAATGCTATCAATTCTATGGTCAGACAAATTCAGTACAAATGGTGAGACCATGATCTTCTTAAGTCATTCCATCAACAGTCTGTGTTCATGCAAATGCAAACTTAATGTGAGCATCCTGGTTTACTGTTGTGAGCCTGAATTTGTTGTTTTCCTTTTCCAACAGTCAGGATCTAAACATTTTTGTTCTTCAGCCAAAGCCTTTGCTACTAATGTATACATACTTGTCTCTTCATTCTTCATTTCCTTCCACCTGTCACCAAGGATTACACTTATGGCTCTGTTATCTTTCTTTAGATATATCTGAGTATACTCAACTCTGTATTTTTTGGCAAAAAGCTTGAAGGCATTCATTGGTCTTTTGGATTTGTTGGAGAAGTGGCATGTACAGTCCTGAGTTATGGTTTTTGACAGCTTTAGCATAGAAAGAATTGGAAGAGAGCTGTGATGATCCAGATGAGCCACAGTTTTTACTGGATCCAGATCTTACAAAGTCTTGACCTCCAGGTCCTCCACATGGCAGAGATGCATGACACTGATGAGCCATACTACCTAGCATATAGACTGCAGATGAATCCATAGATGTAAAGTCACAGTTTTTAAATGTATCAGAAACATCTGAATCATCAAATTTAATGACATTGGGATGTCCGGAAGGTAGGCATACATCACCAATAGGAATTTTACAACATAGAATGCCATGCTGCACCACAATCAACCTTGGATAAAATGATGACTAACCTTCATTTTTAACACAGGATGGATGGTTCAGTTTACACATTACAGCTAATAAAGCATCTTCTACTGTACTAGGATCAAAAGTCAACTTCAGTATAGTCTCACCAAATGATACACTTTCTTCATGCCATAGCTACTTTAGAGCATCAGAACCACAGCCTTATGAGTGAGTACCCATTTGGAGATCTTTCTCATTATCACAGCCTTCAGCTCTATTAAAATCTTCAACATGCTGCCATTTCTTATTGTTTCTCTTATGAAAGCACAGTCATATGCTTTTCAAAAAATAGTGCCAAGCAGCTGAAGACCAGAAATTGCACCATCCCAAGTCATTATCGTATAGGAGGGAGGACATGGAGAAAGTGCCCAGTTCTGACTCACTATTTGCCCTTTCTTATCTGACTGGTGTTTTCTCCTTCTAGTGCTGAGGGGAAACTGGCTCACTCTTAGCAGGAGGGGGCACTGGTGGAGGGTATGCAAAGGAATGTTAACTTTTGCTAGTAGTTATGATATGTACAGGAGATAATCTGTTGTAAAATGAGCACTGCATAAGTAGACTTTGTGGACTGGTGGCAATACTTGCTGATTGTGTTAGCCAATCCACCTCATTTTTATGGTATCTCTTTTCTAGTATGTTTGAGCTATTTCGGTTCCAGGATGGTCTTGGATATTTTTGATGGGAAACATCTGAACTTAGTTGGTATATGGCAGATTGGATAGGATCACTTTGAACAGCCTGAAGTTCAGAAAGGTCATCAAGCTCCGTGTGCTCATCACAGGAGTTATAACCAGGTGAAGATGGCAAGGTTTTATTACATTGCAGCAACTCCAATGAGTCATTCATTCCTGAACCTCTCTTGTCCATTACCAGTAGGAATTTCTGTACTGCATTAAGAATCAGATTTGTCTTCACCTCCCACACTATGTTATGGTGCTCTGACAAACTTGTCCCAATTATTAAGTCCCTATCTTTAGGTCTTACAATAACTGCATTCCAAATCATTAATATGTTAATTTTTCTATAATGTAATACAAAGAGCCACCAACTGGTTCTATCAATTAATTTCCATTAGTGGAAAGTAGGACAGCACAATTTGATGTACAGGGTCCAGCAGAAATAACACCTGCTAGAGTGTGGTTGGTAGGATAATAATATGGGTACAATTTATAGTTTTCATTTGAACATTTCACTGAAAATATCATATGGTATGCCTGAGTGTGATATTGTTATGTTACAGAATTACATGCTTATGATTTTTAATAAAATATTTTGTAATAAAAAGGGGAGTTATTTGAAAAGGGGCTGTGCACCTTGACTAGGTGTACATGGAAGGGGCCAATCTGTGTGTAAGAGCTGGCTTCCTCCATCTTAGTGATGGGGGCAGATCTATAAAAGGACAGGCTCCCTGAGGTCTGCCTCAGCCTGTCAGCTACTCCACCTCCCAATGAGGTTGCCTGGTCTTTCTCCGGAGCTTTCTGAAGAAAGACTGTAGAGTGGGCTCAGGCTGGCAGCAACCCAACAGACCCTCCACATTTTTCAAGCTAGGTGGAATGGGGCAACCGAGGTCAGGAGGATGGTGCTAGTTGTTCCCCTACTTGGGGGTCAGACGGTCAGGCACACAGTGAGAAGAAAGTGGTCCTTACTCCAGAGCCAAACCACTCCTTTTTTGCCAGTCTCCTACTCTAATTTCCCCAGGAGGGGCAGGCAACAGATTCAGCCAGGGGTCCCCTCTGGGGGAGCAGTCCCGAGTTGGGGAGGACAGATCCAGAGACTCCCACTGGGCTTGGTGCAGGCCCAGCCTGCAGGAGGGGGCTAAGCACTTCATCCAGGAACCAGACAATAGTCTCCAATGGACTCATCATCTGAATGTCCCAGCTCTTAGCATCTCTCCCCAACCCCCCTGGGAATTGAGGTGGGGGGAGAATGGGGGAGGGGTCTCAGAGACTTGGAAGGGTAGATCCAGTTTCGTGTTGGGGGAGGTACCTGCAGGCCCATAGGAGGGCCATGGACACTTCTCCTTCCTGGGCTAGCTCAGGCTGGGCTCATGCGGGAGATAGGGATGGCCCCACCCCCAGGATATAGCCACACAACCCAGACCTTGCTGGTCTGATTCCCAGACAAAAGCTTCCTGGAAAGAGAGATTTCAAAAATCTTAGCTCTCTGCGGCGCTCTGATCTACCTGCTCTGCTGAACTCAGGAGAACTGGGCCAATCAAGTTAGTCAACAGACAGGGGTTGGGGTCGGGGAGTCAGGAAGGGGCACCAACTGTGCACTTTAGGTATGGAAGACTGGTCTCCTTTCCAAAGTCACACAATTTAGTCACTGAGTCTCTATAAAGAGCTTCTTCAGGAAAAGATGGCCCCAAAAGTCACTGCTGGATGCAACCAGCAGAACTTCCCTCAGAACTGAGCATGGCAGAGTGGCCTGGCCAGCAGTCCAGACAGAGCAATGCACTCCCTGGACTCGTGCTGTAACAATAGGAGTGCTTGTCCCTGGGAAGGTGATGTCTGGAACTCTAGGATACTCCTTTCTCTCCCAGGTGGACCAAATTCCCACTGATTTTAACTATCAGAGGCTATGCAGGCTCCTTTTCCTGTCTCAGTTTCTCTGAATCGGGAATTTCTTCATATTGTTGAGACCCCATGCTCCTGGTGGTAGGGAGTTTGTAGCTGCAATATTCCTCTGGCTTCTCAGTCTCCGAATCTGGTTTGACAGCTAGCCCTTTCTACATTGCTTCCCTTCCTACCAGGCATTATGTGGCTTCTTCTATAAATCTGTGGTTATAATATTTCAGTTCAACTAACTTTCAGTTGGTTATTTAGATGGATGGTTTTATAATTTAGTTGTAAATCCAGTTTGGGACCAGAAGCAGTTGAGTATAGCTTCCACCTACTTTGCAATCTCTATATGTGGATTTTCAACTGCAGAGGG
>VMDR010029394.1:0-12758 GCA_007922815.1 Macrotus californicus | reverse complement strand
TAAAGAGGGGGACTGTGGGGGTAAGGGGTGTGCAGGGAGGGGGGTGGGGGGAGGAGATGGGACAACTGTAATAGTATAATCAATAAAATATATTAAAAAAAACATGATAACTGTTAAAACAAAAAAAAAGAAATACAATTACTGTATGTTGATTTTGAGCCCTGCAACTTTACTAAATTTGTTTGTTAGTTCTGACTGTTTTTGGTGAGTCCTTAGTGTTCTCTCTCTATAAAATCATGCCATCTGCAGAGACAATTGAACTTTTTCCTTTCTGATTGGATGTCTTTTCTTTCCATTTCTTGCCTAACTTCTCTGACTAGGACTTCCAGTACTGTGTAGTATTTAAGTGATGAGAGTGAACATCTTTGTCTTTTTCCTCATCTTAGAAGAAAAACTTTCAGCTTTTCATTCTTGTGTATATTAGCTGCATGGTCATATATGGCCTTTGTTATGTTGAAGTAAATTCCTTCTACAACTAAAAAAAAAAAAAGAAGCCTTGTTTTATTTGTCTAGAGGTAGTAGACATACTGCTCTTAGGTTGAACTCAGTCCTCAACCATGTTTTGCTTTATTCAGAAAGCAGTTTTTCAGTGATATAAACCAATATTTAAATATCAAGAGAGTTCACATAAAAAAATCTAGAATTCTGGCTTCTTTTCAAAAAGTGAAAAAGACTTGACATCCCCTGGACCTCTATTCCCACATTTCAACAAGCATCTGAACTTGAGCAGTACCTGCCGTTTTAAGGCCAGGCCTGCCTTCTCCAGCTTGCACACCCCTGCAATTATCTTACAACATCAAGGCCAAGTGTTAGTTGCCATATATCATTGTTATTGTGCTGTTGTCTGGATAAAAGTAAGTCATTATTTCTCTATACATATATCTGTGTCAACAGCAGGAAAAAAATAGATTAAGAGAATAACATGAGAGTTTTTACATGCCAAATGAAACCATAACAAGATAAAAAGACAACCCACTGAATGGGAGAACATATTCACCAATACATTTGATAAGGAGTTAATATCCAAAAGAGTTAATATCTAAAATTTATAAAGAACTTATAAAACTCAACACCAGAAAACAATCCAATTAAAAAATGGGCAAAGGACCTGAATAGATACTTCTTCAAAGAGGACATACAGATGGCCAATAGACATATGAAAAGATACTCAACATCACTAATCATCAGAGAAATGCAAATTAAAACCACAGTGTGATACCATCTCACACCTGTCAGAATGGCTCTCATCAATAAATCAATAAACAACAAGTGCTGGCGAGGTTGTGGAGAAAGGGGTGCCCTTTTGCACTGTTGATGGGAATGCAGACTGGTGCAGCCACTGTGGAAAGCAGTATGAAGATACTTCAAAAATTAAAAAATGGATCTGTCCTTGGCCTAGTGATCCCATTTCTGGGAATACATCTGCCTGAACCCAAAACACTAATCAGAAAGAACATAAGCACCCTTATGTTCATTGCAGCATTATTTACAATTGCCAAGATATGGAAGCAGCCCAGCTGTCCATCAATTGACGAATGGATAAAACAACTATGGGACATTTACATGATGGAATTCTACTTGCCCATAAAAAAGAAGAAAATTTTACCCTTTGCAACAGTATGGATGGACTTGGAGAATATTATGCTAAGTGAAATAAGCCAGTCAGAGAAAGACAAATACCATGTGATCTCACTCATGTGTGGAATCTAATGAACAAAATGAACTAACAAGCAAAATATAGACAGACTCATAGACAGAGAGCCAGTTGATAGCTGGGGGTGGTAGTTCAGGGGGTGGAGGGATTGAGCAAAAAGGAAAAAGGACTCATGGACATGGATAACAGTGTGGTGATTATGGGGAGGCGGGGCATATAAGGGGACTAAATGGCAATAGAAAAAATACAATATAAAATAAAATAAGAAAGAGAACAACATGATTCAAGAAAAATAGGAGAAAGTATATTTCTTTATAGAAGTAAAGACATTCCTATATGTTTAAAATGCCCAAAATGGGCCCCTTGTGCCATGTAAGTTGCCTGTCTGGCCCCTACAATCACTTGAACTTGCCGTACCTGTGCTCTACATGAACAGAGAAAGATGAGGGAATCTGTTAAGCTGGGTCTAGCAGGCCTTTTGGTGATTGGGCTTCAGTGGCCTTAGGAAAAGAAATCTTGACTTGATAAGGTGTCTACTTTTGTGCTTTTGCATTCAGTTTTTGTTTGTTCTGTTTTTGACTTCATTTCCTAGAAGTTTCTTTAAAAAGAAGTCTGATCTCAGGTAAAGAGCATTACATTTATGATTTATTGTGAAGTACTATGGGCTTTGAACAATGTTAAGTTCTTTACACATACTGATTAGATCATTTAATCTTTCCCCCCAAAGTTATACAGGAATGATAATCACTCTTTTATTTAATAGATAGGAAAATGGAGGCACAAATAGCAAACATACTTTATAAAAGCATAGAGCTAGTGAATGGCAGAGCCAGAATTTGAGCCCAGGTCTGTCCGGCTATAAACTCTGCGCTCCTAGCCATCTCTCCACACTGCCTTCACGGTAATGCCCCAGCAGTCTCACAACCTTGGCAATTCCCAGCGTTGGAGGTGGGGGCGCTGTTCTGTGCGTTGTAGGGTCTGTAACAGCATCCTTCACTTTTACCCATCAGATGACAGTGACAATCTCCCCCCTGCCCATGGGACAACCAAAAACTTCTCCAGACATGTTCCCTGGGGAGCAAAGTCACCCTTGGCTGAGAAACACTTTGTAACGAGACAATAAGCTGTGCTTGTCCATTCCTGGTCAAGCTACTTGGAGGGCTCAGAGGGCCATAAGAAAAGTTGACAGCAATTTTTTTTTCTTTTGCTGTATGCGAGTCCCTTTTATTTAAGTTACTTTGAATCAGTCTTTATTCCTACTCACCTAAAGATTCCTGACTGGAACAGTGATAATACAAATAAAACACTACATATATTGTCATGCTTTGTACCTCAAAGTCACTGTTGCCATCATCACCACTAAGACTTGTTAGAGTGAACTAAAATACATCAACAAAAAGGTAAATATTGTTCGAAGGAAATAAATCCAATGAATAATCAAGTAGTTCTACATATAAATGCATCCAGTTATTTACTAAATCAAATGTTTATTGAACACCTACCATGTGACAGGATAATCCTAGATAACAAAAATTTCATCTTTATATTCCTAGATCTAGAAAAGTACCACACACAGTTTGTGTTCAATAAATGTTTCCGGGCTTCATAAAGTTTTATAAGGAGATCTAGAAACCCAGTGATAGGAATTATGAAAATAATGTAGTGAATTTTGAAGTTAAAAATTAAGATACAAATTATATATATATATATATATATATATATATATATATATATATATAAATTTTAGATGCAATACCAAAAATGTGGCGTAGAGGCAAAAAATGCACCACAAGTCAGAGTGAGACGCATGGACACTCGTGGTTGTCAATCCATTCTCATCATGAATTTCCCTCTGATGACCACTCATGGTACAGTGTAATATGAAGGCAATCACCGTACTGATGATCAGTGTGAGGCATGGGCAAAGATGAGTTGGAAAGTGAATAAAAGCAAAAGAGCTGGAAATGCTAAAATAGCCTAGCAAAGTACTAGGCACCTAATGGGTTTTTTAAAACATAGGCATTAATTGATAAGCTGATTGGTTTGATATTTAAGTAGAACTAAAACATGCATTTGAAAATTTCACACAGTGGGATAAACAGGTTTTCCTGCTATCAAAACAAACGAACAAAAAAATAGTAGAAGAGTAAAATTACGTTCTTCCCTGCCCAGCTTTGCTTCCCTGTTACTGCCGCTCTTGCTAAGTGCCTCCACTCAGAACTGTGGTCTGAGCACCATGCTTTTAGAGGGCTTTGCTCAGTGATGTGTTTAGGCAATAAGTGCGGTTTCAGTATGAGTGAAGAATAAGTGGCTTCCGGATAAAGTTTCAATTCAATAGTTTATTTCTATTTCCTGCAAAGTATTTGTTGAAATACCTAAAGAAAATTTCTAGCTGTAAAATAAGAAGAAAAAAATTGATACAAAGAAAAGTGAAATATCGCTAAAGCCACTTGTGTATGTGAGTACTTGAGTATGCCTTCCCTTTCCTAAGGGAAAAATAATACTATGTGTGTGATTGGGCAAAATAGTATTTATTGTTGGAGGGTTGTTCGACAGGTAGCCTGCGTGCAGATGAGTACTGATGGGAAGCACAGTGGTTTAGTTGAGACCTGTGCTTCCGAATCACCATCTCAAACTGGCTTAATCATAGAGGAAATTGATTAGAAGGGTTCTTAGGTGCCACACAAAATCCATGGACATTACTGAAACAAGGAGTCAGAAAGATGGGAGCCAGAGCAGCCTGGGAATCTCAACAGCAGGAGCTGACAAACTTTTCCTGGAGCTTTGCTGCTCACAGCAGTCACCCTGCACTCTCAGTGCCGGTCCCCATCTCTGGTGAAGTCAGGGTTGTCCCAGAGGGCAGAGTCCTGCAGTAGGAACATGGCTATGAGGGGCTTATGTCTTGCTCAGAGAGAAGGCAGTTGCTGATAAACAAAGTCTAAGCAGGCACTCCACAGGACTGTATTATTACTAAAGTAATACAGGGGGAAGGAAGAATTCTGACATCATGGCACTGCAGCATCCCGGCATAGTCTCTGAAACAAGTCAGTCAGGGCTCTGACTCTGGCTCTGCCACAGCCTAACTCTGTGACTTCGAGCAAGCATTTAAGCTCTGTGTGCCTCAGTTTCTCCCTCTGTAAAGTGAAGCCAGTAATAATATCTAACTTATAGCATTCTTGTAAAGATTGAATAAGTTAATATTTAGGTAGTACCTAGCTCATAGGAAACCCTAGATAAGTGGTAGCTACTATTAAGATGTTGGAGATGTAGCCCAGATGTGGGTGGCTACTGGTACTGTAGCCTTGGCTCTCGACCTTGCCCACCCTGATATCATACTGAACCTGAACTTGGGATATTCCTTCACCTGAAAAATTCCCAGCTTCACAACACATTGGTCAGATAGATGGATAGATAGATAGATAGATAGATAGATAGATAGATAGAACTTTTATGGTAAGGCAAAAAATGATTCACATATATATCAAAATTTAATAACATCCTTATTAGGCATTTCTGATCTTTCCTCAAATTTCTCCGCAGCAAGTTTCTTCCTTTCCCCCACACAGGCTTTAAAGACCTTTCTAATGGCCTTACCCATGCAAATGGACTCCAGATTTGCACTCCACTGAGCGGATAAAAAAGAGGGCTGCATTTAAACAAACTTGCCTTCCACACCGAGGGGCTCACCCCGGCATCCAGACACAAAGCAAAGAGGCCCTGGCTGGGCTCAGTGCAGAGAGAGGGAAAGAGCAGGAAACTGAAGAGGATGGATTTTGCTGCTAAGAAAATCTAGACTTTTACACCAAACTTTTAAAATTTCAAGGCAGAGTATAGCTCAGAGAAAGAGTATTTCAATTTATCAAAGGCAAATCAACCACAACACACCTGGACTAAGGAGATTGTCAGTCAGTAGGTCATTTTGACGGAAATGTAAAACCTGGAGTGGAGACCCCTAGCGGAGATGTGTGGAGGACCCTGGGTCAAGGTGGGACCCCTGAAATCTGATGCCCTGACACATGGGCTACAGGGGGCAGGTAAAGTGTGTGATTGGCACTTAAGCTGTGAATTGCAGTTCTGCTTCTCGGTAAGGCTTTGGTAAATTACTTGATTCCCTTCTATCCCAGTTTCCTCATCTGTAAAATCAGGATAAAATAACACATACCGCATGGAGTTGTTTTGCTCAATAAACAACTGTGTGTGCCTGTGCCTCACAAGGACAAGCTATTGTTATAATGGTTATGATTCATTGTGATTCGGGTGTCTTTCCAAGATGCAGAAGATGCACGGGGCTTGAGTGGGGTGGAGAGGTGGAGTTGTGAGTAGGGAATCCGGTATAAAAGCCTGTTAACAATCCAAATTGGTTTAAGCAATGGACATTTTCACATATTATGTAAAGTTATGAAATTGTATACTTATATATAATTTTAATGATTGCAACAAACTGTAATAAAATAATTTTCACCGTAAAGAATGAGCAGATGAACGAGAAGTCAAAGAAATAGGTCATGGCCCAATAGAACGTGTTTTGAAGAAGAGTCCCATCGCTTACCTGCTCATGCCCTGGGGTCTCGGAGCGTGGCACTCCTGGCCTCAAACTCTACCAGGCGAGGCATAGCTTGTAACTATGCATGTCATCTCCTCAGTCTGGTTATCAGTCTTCATTGTCAGCATGATCCACGACCTAGCTCAGTGCCTGGCTCCAGGCATATGTGTATAAAAGACTAGATGCTGTAGCAGGTATTTCTTCCTCTTAACCTTGTGAATGTACATCCACCCTTGGATGTGTTATCGTCCCCGTTTACTGACAGTGACGCTCAGAGAGATAAGTGGTTCTCCAAGAACATACAACTGAGCAGGGCTTAAGCTCTGACCTTTCTTCTGCTGTAATATTTTGCAACATTTTTTTTTTTCTGAAAGAAAAAGAAAAAGAAAAACCTCCTGCTTCTTCCCACGGCAGTAAGAACTCATTAGACTGACATTTCAGTTCCTGGGAAGATCTCATAGCCATCATACCCATCCACCTTTCAAACTTCCCTCCTCTTCTGCCACTTACACTGTGTTATCTTCGGCCAAGCCAGATTGCTCTCGAGTTCCTGAAGTCGCTACCTGTTGCCTCTGCTCGTTTCCACACCCAGGGTAACTCCTCCACCTTATGTCTTCTCCATTAAGCCTTCTCCAGCCCCCAACGTGGACGTGATTTTTCCACCCTTAATCAGTATAGCATTTCCTTTTGTCTCCACTAAAGCATTTTTAATTTCTTCATTACAAAATGATGATCGCAGTGACGGTTTTATCCCTGAAAATAAGAAAAAGGAGCCCCACTGTGTACATACATCTCCATGGTGCTTAAGGTACATAGTTTCCGCCACCTCTGATGGACAGTCTAGGGCATACTCAGTCACTATTAACAGAGAGTGAGCATTCAAGATCATTTGCAGAGGCCATCTGCTGCTGGGTTCCGAGAGTAAGCTAGTGACAGCTCATCATCTTTAACATTGGAGAGAATGTTGAAACTTCTCCTTTCTATATTTTCCTAGAAAACACAATAACCTACTGGCTTCGGAAGAGCCCAGATCATATAAGTTAGAATGGAAAAGTTGTAAGAAAAATAAAGCATGTTTATATATCTAGATCACTTGCACCAATCTTATTTAAAAGGAAAGCTTTATGTCCATGAAAACAAAGTTTAAAAATAAAGACATACAATTAGTCATCTGGATTGAAATGTACTGTAGACTTCCAGAGAACACCACATATGGACAAGTTCTGAGGAAACAATATTGGAAGCATGGCCCAGATTTGTCCGGGACAGCAGCGTAGGACCGTCTGATGCAGGAATGTGCCCCCCTCCAAATACTCTCCAGGTGCTCACTTGTCTCTTTTAATGTTTTTTGAAGCAAGCATGCATGTTCATGGTTTAAGACAAGACTCTCATACTTCCAACTGTCTGGGAGATGAACCATTTTATTCTGTAAAAAGACAAATATACCATCTATTCTATTACTAATTTCAGAAAGAGTCAGTGTCTTGGAAAAGGACAATAATTCTAACTATGCTGAAAACCCAGACAAGCTTAAAGGCGCCCTTGGAAACCTCCATGGCTGGTGAATGGCTCGTATTCACATTTCATGCCTCATCCTTTCCCCTCCCAACTGAAACGTTGAGAATTTCTCCAGATGATCTGATCTCTTGTCCGACAACACTCCAATGGTTATGTACCACTCTTTTGGACCTTGACCTCAGAAAAATCTTTTCTTTTGGGCTTTTTAAAAAACTTTTAACATGGAAGTAGGCTAATGGCACTGGAAAGTGTTCAAGCTTAACACTTAGGCCCTAACAGGCTTGCGCCTCACGGCACACGCAGTCCTTGCCATCCAGTACCTTTGGATGAATAAAGCTAAAGCATAGAAACCCAGGAAGCTAGAAAGTGCTGCATCTCCACCCTCCAGAATAGTAACCCCAAACATCATCCCTTACCTGAGAGTAGCTCAGTGATTTGTGACACCACCAAAGGCTCCCAAGATTCAGGAGTAGGTGTGTTCGGTCTCATTTACAAGACCTAGATGTGCCTTTAAGAGTGACTACAAATTGATATAAAGGTAAAGAGATGGTGAGGCCTATTGTGGTTATAATTCTGAAGGTGGAATTGACTATCGCAAATCAACCCCGTTCCCGGCACTTGATAATGCAGATATTGATGGAACAAATGCTTTCATCAGTCCACATCAACGAGAATGATCAAAAGCAGTTTGCCTTCCAGAGGCAAAGACTGCAAGTCAGCTTCGATAATCAGGCTCGGAGATAAACCAACCTTCCAGTCAGTTGGCTGGAGGGGGCTGAAGTCCTTGATATCCCCTAGGAGACCACACTGATTTATTACAGTAAGGATGATTTTCCTAAATCGCCCTGGTGATTTCTTGCCATTATTGTGCATGCCTAAGTAAGACACATTCAAATCAGAATATGGGAGATAAACTCAAATAAAGGGCCAGTCCCACCGCACTGGTGAATTTTCTAACAGCCCACCAATAGAGATGTATAAAAAACCTTTTCTTTAAAGTGGGAGACAAGTCTGCGCCTGTACTACCCATTCCGGACAACAAGGCACAAAATTTGGGAGATCTCTCTGGATGCTGGGAAACAGCAAATGCCACATTCAGATGCATTGTGCTGTCCAGTTTTCTGGGTAATCCTAAAGTCTACCTGTTTTGCATAATATCTGGACAAAGAGGAGCCTCTGAATTAGGAGCAGGCTTGGCAAGGTGCTACTCATGTCTTACGATCCAGTGGACCCAGTGGCATTGTACATCATCTGTGGAACACAGTGGTGACTCAAGAGTCTCTGGCTAAGCTTCCTAGGGTGTTGGAGTTAGACAGTTCTTGTTCTTACAGACATATCTTTTTTAGAAAATGCTAAATGACCCCCAGCCCAGGTAGAGACTAAACATGTGACTGAGATGCCTACTAACTTTCCAGCCCAAACTCCTCTTCAGGACCTGGGCATCATCTAATATCCTGAATCATAAAGTCAATGGTAAAGCTGTTTCAAGTGGAAAACAGAAATAGTATATATAAGATCAAATCTAAAAGTGTCCAAAAGTTACAAGTAAAATGCATTAGCAGGTGGATCAGATTTTCTTAGTACCTTCGGCTGGCACCTCACCCTCAACCCACACATATGACCAATTAACAGAGGCAGAAAATACATGGGCCTGGCTTATGGGCAGGGATGAATAGTCCGCCAGTGTCAGCTAGGAGTTAGTAGCTGGCACATATAAGCCCTACTGACGGTTGGCTCTGAAAAACAATGCTGGGAGGAAATCCGATATAAAGAACTTCAGGCAGAAGAATCTGTCTCTTTTCTTTAAAGAAGATATTATCTGAAGTACAGATAGTGCTGATTGATGTGCAGTTGCTTACAGTGTTAGTGGTCAGGGACTCGGCGCAAGAATGAAGGACTGATGATGTGGGGGACTTGGGGAGAGGTGTATAGTTGGCTTTCTTAGAACAGAAAGGGAAGAGAAAGATATCTATGAGTGCCCGCTGAAGCACCCCCTGAAGCAGAGATAAACAGATGTCAGTCAGCCTCTTTTCTTAACCACCCAAGTTCTGGCTCAAAGCACCTGCTTTAAAAGTGGTCATGGGGACAGTGACGGAGGCACATCTTAGTGCCACAACACAGACTTTGCCTTCCTAAGGTTGTTCACACTATGGCCACTTAGCGCCATGACTGAGTGACCAAATGGCCAACAGCAGAAGCCAACACTAAGCCCCCAAGAACACTATTACTTAGAAAAAGCAGCCACCTACATGGCAGCAGGTTGATGACATGGGATCTATTTTCATTGTGGAATAAGCAGTTATTTATTTCTATTAGGATCTAGGGTTGGAGTGGTGTTCTGTAAGATGCAGCGTAGATAGTTATGCTACTCATTTGCAAATGAGGGGTGCCAGTAGAAGAGTTCACTCTCATTATTACACCCAGCACAGATGGGGTTTCCACTTCCCTTCTCCAGTAGCTTGAGGACCATGGGTTGGGAGGTCCCTGTGCCCAAGAAAGAAGTGCTTCTATTGGGGGGTACAGATTAAATTGGAAAACCAGGGCTGCCTCCTGGCCTTTGGAGCCTCCTCATGCTGCTTAACCAATACATAGGAAGGTAATCACTTTACTGGCAGGACGATTCATCTAGATTACTAAGAGAAAATGAGATAAATCACAAACTTTACTGAAATGCAGCATATTCTTCTGGATGCCTCTTAAGCAATTACACTAATCAATAAGAAACTGAGACAATCCAATAGAGTTAGGAGCTCCAAGGACCCAGCTGCTGTGAAAATTATGATTTGGTTCACCTCACCTTGTAAAAAACTTCATCATGAAATTAGCGACAAAAAAAGGAAACTTAGATTTTCAATTTCATCCTTACAAGCAGCTATAGGAGGAGAGAATCAACTATATATGTATATTATTTTAATGAATTGCTATTGCTATTTCAATAACTCCACTTTTCCCATTTTTACACAGTACAGAGCATATTAGTGAGGGCTAATATTTTTGGCTTCACGTGGCAATCTGACTGAAATTATATCACTCAGAGATATTGTGATGGCTGTTGAGATTTGAACTACCGAATGAGGAACACGGGTTGCTATCCAGATAAAGAACAAGAATGGATGCTGAGGGACACAATTAATCGACTACGCTACATCATCTCAATTTGCCACCACACTCATGCCCACTAGTTTCACGCTCTCTTTTCTACTCTTTTGTTTGTTTGCTTTGGTTTTTGGTTTTTGCTCAGAAAGACTATGGACTACCCGAACTCTCTCGCCTCTGTTTGGGTTCAGCCAATGATAGGCAACTGTGGGACATTATAGGGCAAAAGATTTACAGCCTTGCATCTTTGCCTGTCAAGTCAAGCCAGAATTGGTAGAAGCCACATTCCTCAGCTGAAGGTCAGATACATCCAACAACCATCTTCCACAATCATGTCTCTGCCCTCGTACCTGTCCCACTTTAGCTGGGGTAGTAACTACTTTATTAGGTCCTGATGGTTTCTATTAACCTTGTTGACATCATTGCAAATGGTTCCTTTCTTAAATTATCTTCAGTTATGCCTTTTCTATGTGCTACTTATTTCCTGCTGTGACTGACTTGAACAAATTCTATGTTCCATCCACCCTGGAATTCTTTCTTTTCAGTTCTTATTTTCTCTTATCTCCAGGGTTACCTTAGGCTTTTTCCCTCACCTGCAAGATTATTCTGCAATCATACTTTAAGGATGCTATAATTGTATGTCTTTTCCTAGTCATGTGAACAATGAGTCCATCCATCTTACACACCCTCATACCCTCAGCACCTCCCATCGAGCCTGGCATATAATGGGTACTTAATATCTGGGATAAATGATTCCATATTCTCAACAGCTCCATCCAGAAAAATATTATATTAAAACTCTTTGTTCATGAAAAAGGTTTTTTGCTGAGTGAAAGTTAACAATTCATTTATATTATTTGTCATGCTTTCATTCAACCTATTCTCAATTAAACTGAAATCACCTTATTTGCTCCAGGGGCACGTGCGTCTCTGCTTCCACAACTAACAGAAGCTTGTAGAACAAAATAAATATATGACAGACCAGATTCTCAAGTTCACATTCTCCCAAGTTAGAGGTGAACAGTAATGTACTGACTCTGATTTCAGGTCCTGTGTATAAAGAGCTTTGGAAAGTGTCACTCCCATTTTCACAACAATTAAAAAAAACCTGAACAAACTAGAAATCACTGAATTTTCTTGGACCCATTAGATAACTGGATTTTGAGGGACACATGTCCAGTGTGAAATCTGAGGAGACAGGCAAGCTTAGTAGAGTCTGCTCACCTAGAGCAGAAGTTCTTGGAGTCAAAATCTCCCAGGAAATCTTAGAGCAAGAAAATCTGGGAGCCACAGTCTTAAGAGAGCCCCCAGGCCTTTGTGGGTTTTACCTCCAAAAACCTACTGGTTTCTCAAAGTAGAGATCCAGGAAAGATCCTCTTGTAGTGCCAAAGAAATCAGTATGAGGGGAAGAGCAACCTGCGTGAAAGACACCTAGAGGGTGTGAGAGTGTTCTCCATAATGGAGACCTACTCTCCAGGGAAGGAGAGTTTACCAAGGGCTTCTTTGTTGCCACTGCAGCCCTTCAGCCTTCTTGTCCCCTCTAAGAGAGGAACAAAGCTACAAGGGTGAAATACTTGTGAGGTCACGGCTCAGAGACTCGGATCCTTCAGCAACTGGGATTGAATCTCAAGTTTATGAACCGCTTTCTCTTTCCAACTTGCCATCACACACTTTTATGATTAAAAACTCTCAGCAAACTAACAATAAAAGGGAACTCCCTCAGCTTGATTTTTAAAAAGTCCTCAAAACCCCCTACAGCTAACCTGATACTTAATGGTGGAGTATTGGATCCTTTCCTCTCTAAGATCGGTAACAGACATGATGTCCACTCTCCTTCCTATTCAGCATGATTCAGCATGATACTTGAAGGCCTAGTTACTTCAATGAGACCACGAGAAGAAATAAAAGACACACCGATCAGCAAGGTAAAAATAAAACTGTCATTGT
>VMDR010029393.1:0-12762 GCA_007922815.1 Macrotus californicus | reverse complement strand
ATAAATGTCTCTGTTAGTCTTAGTACATGGCTGGATACTTTCTGGACAGGCTTCTGTATACATAACCCATAGAAACAGACAGTGTTGTGATGGTCAGAGAAGAACGGGTATGGGAGCTGCATGGAGGTAAACAAAAAGGTATAATGGGGATAGCTGTAATAGTGCCAACATTAAAAATAAAGAAAAATAAATTAAAAACAAGAAAGAAAACAATTATTTTGAGAGAATGACAAATGAAAACACAACATACCAAAACTTATGAAATGCATCAGAAGTAGTTCTTAGTGGGAAGTTTATAAGTAATAAATGCATCATTAATAAATGATACATTAAGAAAAAGAAAGATCATAAATAAACAACCTAAGAACAGGTTTTTTAAAAAGACAAAGCTGACTAACCTTAAGCTAGATTCAAAAAGAAAAAAAAATAGGAAATTCAAATAAATTTAATTAAAAAATAAAAGATATTACAACTGTTCACACAAATGCAAGGCTCATAAGAGATACATCAAAAATTGGACAACCAAAAAGAAATGGACAAATTCCTAGAAAAATACAATCTACCAAGACTGAATCATGAAGACATAGGAAATCTGAACAGACTAATATACTGGTAAGGAGACTGAATTAGTAATTTTAAAAAAAATGACCTTCCAAAGAAAATTAGTCCAAGATCCTATAGATTCACTGGTGAGCTCTGTAAAACATTTAAGAAAGAATGTTTGCCAAGCCTTCTGAAACTCTTTCAAAAAAACTGAACGGGAGAAAAAACTTACAATCTCATTTTATGAGGTCAGCATTACCCTAACACCAAAGCAAGAAAAGGACACTACAGAAAGGGAAAATACAAGCATATTTATTCCTGATAAACATACATGCCCAAATCATCAAAAATAGTAGCAGACAGAATTCAGCAATATATTAAAAAATCATACACTACAATCAAGTGGCATTTATTCCAGGCCCCAAGGATGGTTCAACATCTGCATATTAATCAGTGTAATACACTACATTAACAAAACAAAGGATAAAACTCTACAGGGGCAGAAAGGGCATTTGACAAAATTCAGTATCCTTTCATGAGAAAAATTCTCCACAAACTGGTTTTAGAGAAAATAAGCCTTATTATAATAAAGGCCACATATACTAGCCCATAGCTACTCAATGGTGAGACACTGAAAGCTCTTCCTCTAAAATCAGGAACAAGACAAGGATACCCACTTTCACCATTTTTATTCAACAAAATATTGAAAGTCATAGTCAGAACAATTAGGCAAAAAAAAAGAAATAAAAGGTATCTAAATATGAAAGGAAGAATTAAGATTGTCCTTATTTGCAGATGATATACTACATGTAGAAAAACCTAAAGACTCCACCACAAAAAAAAAAAAAAATACTGTTAGAACTAATAAAAAAACTCAGAAAAGTTGCAGAATACAAAACTAATATATAAAAATCACTTACATTTCTACCATCTGAAAACAAAAATCAGAAAGAGAAATTAAGAAAACAATCCATTTACAACAGCATCAAAAGCAAGTACTTAGAAGAGTCCAGAAAATGGCAGCAAGTGGCAGAAGGTGGGAGTTTAACCCACTTGCTCCTGTACCCAACTGGGACACCTAGCTGATCTTCCAAAGAACAGAGTAAACAGCCAATAGAATCCCAGCTAATACAAAGTTAGGAAGCCAAAGGTTGCACAGGACGTTTAAAATGGATGGTAAGGAGATTTGTAGGCCTACGGGAAGGTCCCTAGGCCCTGTGCCAGACCACAGCTGCCCCAGGAGCTTTGGAGGAGAGCTAGGTCAGTGATTGTAACTTAGCAGATCCCTCTCTTCCCAGAGCAGGGAAGTCACAGACTAGCACCAGGAGAGCCCTGGAGGCTTAACCGTTTGAGTCCCAGGGGGTATTGTCAGCAGCGCAATTGCCTGCTTGGGACTCAAATGGTTAAAGTAGCCAGGGGAATAAAGACACAGTAAAAGACATATAGCTGGCAGAGTACTCCAGCTGGGACTCTGGTCTCTGGGAGGGACAGTACCAGAGAAACTGGGGAGCCAGGTAACACCTGGAGATGGGAGAAGAGATGGGCCACAACTGGCCGTAACCCAGATAGTCTCTGGACTGGTCGGAAAGTCTTTGTGGAAAGGCGGGCACTTATTAGAAACAGCTAGCTGCACCAAGGGTAGTTCACTCAAAACAGGCTCTCAGCTACTGTGCAAGGACCTCTCACAAGCAGTGTCTGGACCAGAGAAGGTAGTGAGGGGCACGATGTGCTTTCATTCAGGGCATCTCAAGGACTAATCAAAAGCTTGCACAACAAAGTGCTGGCCTGGCACATATGCACAGAGTGAACACAGCACTCTGCAGGCCTGGGTCGGAAACTGGTCACCAGTGATTATTGTTGCCCAGACTGAGCCCCCTTTCTCCCTGAACCACAGGAAAGGAAAAAAACAGAGCCCAACTCCACTCTGCCTACAGCAAGCATTCAAGAAAAACAGCAAAACCTGCTTGGTAGGCTAAAGCCAGCAAGAGGCTTTTTCTTTATTAAAGTGTAACACAGTAAGACCTATAGCTCTGTAGCTGTGAGAAGAACAAAGACAGATACAGAAAGAAGTTGGCAGAGACAAATTTCACTTTACTAGCCTTCAGAATTTGCATTTTACTTATTTTGTTATTATATTTTTATCTCTTCTTTCCATTTAGTTATTTTGTTTGTTTTATTTCATTGTTTCATTGGTTTTCTTTATTGTCCCTTTCTTATTGCATTTAATTTTTCTTCTTTCACTTCACTCATATTCCAATAACACACTACTCTTGGTCTTTTACTTTGTTCTTTTTATTCAGATTATATATTACATATCATATTATTGTTATTCCAAATCCCACACAGCAACCTACCATGGTCTTAATCCATTTTACCACCTTCCTGAGCTTTATTACTGTTGTGGTTACATTTATTCTCTCACACACTATGCTTAGTTTCTATCTCTTACTCTCACTATATCTCACCATCTAACTGTGCATAAGTGCTCTGCTTTCTGTAGTCAGCTCACATTCTTTTTCCCTTCTAAAAAGAGACTTATCTCTTTTTCACCTTGTATAAAAAGTGGCAAATTGGGTAAAATATCATGATAATTGCTGTATTTCTCCAAAGGACCTCTTATCTGTTCTCTTAACTGTTAGTACTTCAAGTCCCATAGAATACTCTCCTGCTGTCTTACTCAATTTCCCCTTCATCCTGCTCCTGATCACATACAAAACAAAGTGGGAACTGTGAATACCACTAAACCCGCTGGAGGGGAGAACCTACCAACAAGGAGCCAAAAAAAGGTAAATCCCAAGTACAACAAGAAAGCCCACACAAACAGAAGAAAGGGCAACCCTAGAACATCCAGACAACGAGATCAAAGAGGCCACACCACTGAGTCCCACAGAACTGCTACCATAGAAGTTCACCCTACTAAGACAGCTGGCAAAGCAGAGCATTGGGAGTCACAGAAACAAACAAAAAGACTCACCTAAAATGGGGAGACAAAAAAAGAACCTGAAGTCAAAAGGAATGGAAGACTCCCCAGTAAAGAGCGAAATGAAATAGACATAAACAAACTATCAGATATAGAATTCAAAACAATGGTTATAAGGATATTCAAGGAACTCACAGGCAATACAAGGAAGTGAGAAGGAACTATAATACTATGAAAAAGGAAATAGAAACTATAACCAAGAACGAAGAAGAAATGAAGGATACAATTTCTGAAATGGAAAATACGCTACAAGGAATTACAAGCAGGCTGGATGAAGCAGAGGACCGAATTAGTACTCTGGAAGACAAGGTGGGAAGAACCACCCAGGCAGAGCAGCTCCATGAAAAAAACTCAAAAAAATATGAAGATACCTTAAGGGAACCACAAGGTAACATGAAAAGCAACAACATTTGAATCATAGGATTATCAGAAGGAGAAGAAAAGGAGCAAGAGATAGAAATACTTTTTCAAAAAATAATGACAGAAAACTTCCCAAACCTGGAAGGGGAAAATCCACCCAAATTCAGGAATCACAGAGAGTCCCAATTAAGATGAACCCAGAGGCCTATTCCAAGACAAATCATAATTAAAATGGCAAGTTTTAAAAACAGAGAATCTTAAAAACATACAAGGGAACTCCAATAAGGCTAGCAGGTGATTTCTCCACAGAAACATTACAAGCCAGAAGAGACATGCAAGAAATATTCCAAGTAATGAAAAGTAAAGGCCTGCAACCAAGACTACACTACCCAGCAAGGCACTAAATTAAAATGGAAAGTAAAATAAGGAGTTTCTCAGACAAAATAGACTGAAAGAATACACCTCCACAAAACTAGAACTGCAACACACGCTGAAGCAGTAGTGTCAAACTCATTTTCACCGGGGGCCACATCAGCCTCACAGTTGCCTTCAAAGGGCTGAATGTAATTTCAACTCCTTAACAGTTAAGGAGTAGACACATTTATACAGTCCTAAAATTACAATTCAGTGAAAATGATTTTGACACCCCTGTGCTAAAGTGACTGCTTTAAGAGGAGGAAGAAAAAAAAAGAGAAAGGCAGAGGTGAACACAAGTACAAAGAGGGGAAAATGTATATGTACCTATCAATAATAACCTTAAATGTTAATGGATTCCATGGATAAGAAAACAACCTGCACATATGCTGCCTACAAAGAGACTCACCTCAGAAAAAAAAAAAAAAAAACCCTACATAGACTGAAAGTAAAGGGCTGGAAAAATATTCCCAGCAAATAGGCAGGAAAAAAGAAATCTTATGTAGTAATACTTATATGACACAAAACATACTTCAAAACAAAGGCCATAAAAAGAGACACTGAAGGATACTTCATAATACTCAAGGGAAGAATCCATCAACGAGACATAAAATTTGTAAACATACATGCACCCAACAAGGAGCACTCAATATATAAGAAAATCTTGGAGAACCTCAAGAAAGATATAGACAGCCACACACTTATACTAGGGGATTTTAACACCCCATTGTCAAAAATGGATAGATCGTCCAACCAAAATATCAACAAGGATATTGCAGCATTGAACAATGGCCTAGATCAAACGGACTTAACTGATATATACAGAACCTTTCATCCCAAAGAAATAAAATACAAATTCTTTTCAAATGCACATGGAACATGTTCAAAGAAAGACCACGTGATAGAACACAAAACAACTCTCAACAAAAAGAAGAAAACTGAAATCATATCAAGTATTTCTTCTGACCAAAAGGATCTGAAACTAGAAACCAACCTCAAGCAAAAAACTCAAAACACTCAAATTCATGAAGATTGACTAGTATGCTATTGAACAATGAATGGGTTAAGAATCAGATCAAGGAAGTAATTGAAAAGTTTCTGGAAACAAATAAAAATGAACACACAGCAGTCCAGAACTTATGGGACACAGCGAAGACAGTACTAAGAGGGAAGTTTACAGCGATACAGGCATACCTAAAAAAAGTTAAAAATATTTCAAATAAACAACCCAACCCTATATCTGCAAGAACTGGAGGAACAACAACAAACAAACCCAGAGCAAGAAGAAAGGAAATAATCAAAGTCAGAGCAGAATTAAATGGCACAGAGACTTAAAAGCACAATTCTAAAGATCAATAAATCCAGAAGTTGGTTCATTGAAAAAAATCAAGAAGCCTTTAACAGACTCATCAAGATAAAAAGAGAAAGGACCCAAAGTAAATAAAATGAGAAATGAAAGAGGAGACATTACAACTGATACCACAGAAACACAAAGGATTGTAAGAAATTCCTATGAATAGTTGTATGTAAAAAGATTTGAAAACCGGGGGAAAAGGACAAATTTCTAGAAAAATATAATCTTTCAAAACTGAATGAAGAAGCAGAAAGCCTGAGCAGACCATTAACAGATGGTGAAATTGAAGTAGTAATCAAAAAACACCTGGCACACAAAAGCCCTGGACCAGATGATTTCACGGGAGAATTTTACAAAATATTTATGGAAAAGCTAACCCCTATCCTTCTCAGACTCTTTCAAAAAATACAAGAAGATGAAAGACTCCCAAACTGTTTTTATGAAGCCAGCATTGCCCTAATCCCAAAACCAGACAAAGACACAACAAAGAAAGAAAACTTCAAGCCAATATCACTGATGAACATAGACGGCAAAATCCTCAGCAAAACACTGCCAAACCGCATCCAGCAATACATTAAAAAGATTATACACCATGATCAAGTGGGATGTATCCCAGGGATACAAGGATGGTACAATATTGCAAATCAATAAATGTAATACATCATATAAACAAAAGGAAAGAAAAAAGTCACATGATCATATCAACAGATGTGGAAAAAGCCTTTGAAAAGGTACAGCACCATTTACAATGAAAATTTTCAGCAAAATGGGAATAGAGGGAGCATTCCTCAACATTATAAAGGCCATATATGAGAAACCTACAGCCAACATCATACTCAATGGGCAAAAACTTAGAGCTTTCCCACTAAGATCAGGAACAGGACAAGGATGCCCACTTTCACCACTCCTATTCAACATAGTATTGGAAGTCCTACCCACAGCAATCAGACAAGAAAAAGAAATAAAAGGCATCCAAATTGGAAAGAAAGTAAAACTGTCACTGTTCGCAGATGACATGATAGTATATATAGAAAATCCTATATACACCTCAAAAAAACTCTCAACCTAATAGTGAATTTGGCAAAACAGCATTATACAGAATTAATATTCAGAAATCAAAGCATTTTTGTAGACCAACAGTGAAATATCAGAAACAGAAATCAGAAGGAAAAAATCACAATTTGCTATAGCAACAAGAAAAATAAAGTACCTAGGAATCAACCTAACCAAGGAGGTAAAAGACCTGTACTCAGAAAACTATACAACACTGAAGAGAGAAATTAAGAAACAAATGGAAGCATGTACCATGCTCATGGATAGGAAGAATTAATATCATCAAAAATGTCCATACTACCCAAAGCAATTTAAAGATTCAATGCAATCCCCATTAAAGTACCAATGACATATTTCACAGATATAGAACAAACACTTCAGAAATTTATATGGAACCATAAATGATCCCGAATAGTTGCAGCAATTTTTAGAAAGAAGAACAAAGCAGGGGGGATCACAATACCTCATATCAAACTATATACAAGCACAAGGTAATCAAAAAGATTTGGTACTGGCATAAGAACAGACACATAGATGAAAGAACAAAATAGAAAGCCCAGAAATAAGCCGAAGTCTCTATGGTCAATTAATATTCAACAAAAGGGGCAGAAGCATAAAATGGAGCATAAAAAGACTCTTCAACAAATGGTGTTGGGAGATCTGGACAGCTACATGCAAAAAATGAAAATCAAACACCAACTTACAGCATACACAAAAATAATTTCAAGGTGGTTAGAAGACTTAAATATAAGTTGTGACACCATAAAAGTCCTAAAGCAGAACATAGATAGGAAAATCTCAGCTATTCCACGCATCAATATTTTCACCAATATATATTCCCTAGAGCACGAGGCATAAAGGAAAGAATAAACAAATGGGACTTCATCAAAATAAAAAGCGTCTGCTCGGCTAAAGAAAACAGCAGTAAAACAAAAAGCATACAAACCGTATGGGAAAATATACTTGCAAATGATACCTCTAACAAGGGTCTGATCTCCAAAATATATAAAGAATTCACATGACTCCACTCCAAGAAGACAAACAACCCAATTAAAAAATGGTCAAAGGACCTGAACAGACATTCTCCAAGAAGAACATACAGAGGGGCCAGAGACATATGAAAAGATGTGCAGCATCACTAGCCATCAGAGAGATATAAATTAAAACCACAAGGGGATACTACTTACATCGGTCAGAATGGTCATCACAAATCAAGAAACAAGTGCTCGTGAGGTTGTAGAGAAAAGGGAACTCTAGTACACTGTTGTGGGAATGCAGACTGGTATAGCCACTGTTTATAACACTATGGAATTTCCTCAAAAAACTAAAAATGGAACTGCCTTATGAACCAGCAATTCCACTGCTGGGTTTATACCCTAAGAATCCTGAAACATCAATTGAAAAGAACCTATGTACCCCAATGTTCAAAGGTATACAATTTAAAGCAGCCAATTATTAGAAGCAACCTAAGTGCCCATCAGTAAACAGGTGTATCAAAAAACTATGGTACATGTACATAATGGAATACTATGCAGCATAAAGAAAGAACAGAGCTCCTATTCTTTGCAACAGCATGGATGGATCTGGAGAGCATTATGCTAAGTGAAATAAGCCAGGCAGTGAAATCAAATACCATATGATCTCACCTATAGTGGAACCTAAACAAACAAATGAGCAAAATAAAACTGTAAACACTGAAATAAAGAACAAACTGACAAAAACCAGAGGGGTGAGGGAGAGTGACAATGGGGGAAAATGGCAGAAGGGTCGTCAAGGAATATGTATAAAGGACACATGGACAAAACTAAAGGGGCTAGGATTGAGGGTAGAAAGAGGGGATGGGTGGGGTGTGGGGGAGTGGTGGAGGGAAATTGGATACAACTGTATTTGAACAACAATAATAAAAAGTACCTAGGAATAAGTTTAATCAAAGAGGTGAAATATCTAAATACTGAAAACTATAAGACACTGATAATAGAAATTTAAGAAAACAAATAAATGAAAATATATTCTGTGCTCATGTAGTGGAAGAGTTCACATTATTAAAATGTTCATACTACCCAAAGCAATCTACAAATTCCATGCAATCTCAATGAAAATTCCGATGACATTCTTCTCAGAAAAGGAAAGAAATCCTTAAATTTGTATAGAACTATAAAAGACCCCAAATAGCCAAAGAAACCATGAAAAAGAAGAACAAAGCCAGAGCACCACTGATTTCCTGATTTCCCCCTCTATTACAAAGCTACAATTATCAAAACAGTGTTGTATCGGCATAAACACAGGCACATATGCATATATGGCCAATTAATTTTTGACAAAAGAGTCAAGAATATAAAATCAGGAAAGAGTAGTTTCTCAACAAATGGTATTTGGAAAACTAGTCACCGTGTGCAGAAGAATGGCCCTGGATACCTATCTTAAACCAGACACAAATATTAACTCAAAATGTAAGGACTTGAACTTAAGATCCAAAACTGTAAATTTCTTGGAAGAATACATAAGGGGTAAATTCCTTGACAATGGTATTGGCAATGTATCCATCTATCATCACATTGTTCACTTCAAATATCTTAGAATTTTTGGGATCAATTATTCCTTAGTAGAACTGAAAAATCCAATCCTGCAGTAACTAGAACAGTATGACTTGGCATTGCTGCATGAAACAGAACCAGAGATGAAAAAAGCAGTGGCCTACAAGTGTATGTAATTTATTTTTCAAAAACATTTTTTGTTTATCTCCTTTTACTGCCAAAGTATCCCTTAATAAGTGAAAGCCCCAAACCTTCATTTTGCAGAATCAGGAAGACATCAGATCACTTGCTGACAGTGGTTCTGCACCTACCCCATTCCCACACCCTTAGGAGGCTGGTTGATCTCCCTAGGCTGCATAACCAAGGCTCCTTCACTTGGGTTTGGCCAGTATAGATCAGTGAGAACAGGAGGGGAAAGACAGGCCAGTGTACTTACCACCCCCACCTTGCCCCATCCTGCTGGGCTGCTGCTCTGGCAATGGGTGCATTCTGCCAATGTCACAGCAGCCCAGGGGGACAGCCCCTCTTGTAATGCTCCAATTTCCTCCCCTCTGTCCCCAAGCTCTAGTACCACAGACCCTTCCTTGCCACTTCAGACCAGGGTGGGGATAGCTCCCCAATGATGCTCTTCCCTGGGTGCCCCACCACCACTTGCTGGTTTTCTGAATCCTACCCACTCTTCCATAAGGAGTTCACACAAAAATTCTTTTCATTTTTGTGCTTCTTCCTGTGGGGATACTAAATGATATGCCTGACCACCAAAATCTCAGTAATATGGTCAGGTCTAAACATTTTTCTCAGCTTAAGTGATGCCTCCCTTTTGATGTCTCTCCCACACATAGTTGGTCCAAAGGTTGTCGGTTATTGTTAAGCTGATCTGTCTCTCCCACATGCAAATTAAAGACCAATTTCTTTAAAGCATGAGAGCAATAATTTTGTGATTTCCAATAACCCAGTGGCTCTCAACTGACATTTACAAGTGTTAACATATGAAGAAAGGGGAATATGCCAGGAATGTTGCTAAATATCCTATAATGTACAGGACAGCCCTCTCATAACACAGAGTTATCCACCCTAAATATCAATAGTACCGAGGTTGAGAAACCCTGGATTACTCACTCATGTTGCAGAATGAACCACAGGCATGACAGACCTTCCTCCTCTCCAAAATACTCACAGATGCCTATAATCATTGCCCCAAAGTCCCCTACCCAGGCCAATGGTAGAAGTATGGGAAAGTATTAGAAAGATAGTAATCTTCTCAGATGAGGCCAGGCGCTGGCCTGAGAAGTCCGACGTTAAAGGTAAACTAACTCTAGACCCTAAACTGGATTTCCCTTCCATGGAGGAAGCTGGATAATTTTCAGGTGTGTCCAACCTTTTGGTGTCTCTGGGTTACACTAGAAAAAGAAGAGTTTTTGTGGGCCACACATTAAATACACTGCAACATGTAATCACAAAAAAGTTTCATAATGTTTTAAGTAAACTTATGATTTTGTGTTGGGCACATTCATAGTCACCCTCGCCAAAGGTTGGACACTCCTGCAAGTCAGAGCCTGGCAAGGGAGATGAAAAGGTTACGTGGGACAAAAGCCTGAAAATATATACATGCAAATATTAACAGTAATTATGTCTTTTTTCTTTTTGCATATCTATATATTTTTAATTTTTCTATAAAGGTTAACATTTGTATTAATCTAAAAAAAGTTATAAATTATGCCATACCATTGATCCCATCCCTCCCCTCCCAGCCCCAATTTGTCAACTGAAATAGACATTCACCTGAAAATATACCAGGGTGCTCTAATAATGAAACTCAGAGAAAATTTTACTTACAGATGATTACCACATACAGCTCTGCTTCCTTCAAGGCCATTAATATTTGAGGGATGAGTGAAGTTGGTAGTATGACTTACTTTCAAGTGATAAGAACTATGCAACTGATCAAGTTTATCTTCCTAAAGACAAATTTGAGACTCAACTACAAACAATATAGACATGCACCGTTGTATAAGGTAGCCATCAGAGATGTGATATTTAAATATAAGTTAATTAAATATGAAACATTTCCATTATCACAGAAAGTTCTATTGATAGCACTGATACACTTTCTTTCCCCCCACCCAATTACCTTCTGTTCTTAAATTGTCTCTGCTCCCAATATCTACTTATATTTTTTTATATTTATTTGTTACAATTCTATATGGTTCTGTTGTAAACTACCTTAACTCCTCTGCGGTACATTTCAGGGTATCTGAAATTTGAAATATCTGTGTATAAAAACCCTATTGTTGCTGGGAGCTCAGTCTTAGTTTGTACTAGAGAGCACTTAGTTTGGGTAAACACTCGCAACAACGTCTGTGAAATACATAATATTTTCCAGTTTCAAAAGACAAAACTGAGGCCAGGAGAGGTTAGGTGTCTTGCTCGGGACTGCTTACCAAAGGAGTATAACCCCCAAACTCCCTGGCACATCCTTGTATTCCCTGGGCTCAGACCGCACATTAAATTGGAGATGCCTCCATAGAATCAACCACTCGCTCAAAAACAACCGCCTAGACCGCCTACGCCATACAAGGACGAAGCAGCAGATTTATGTCTACATGGAACCGAAACTATAAACATTTTATAAATGAAATACAGATTCAAATTTTTAAATAGCTTGTCTTGGGTTTACTTTAGAAAGCATTTCCCCGTGGTAGCACGTCTTGATCCCTGGCCGCCAGGCGCACGCAGGGAGAGGTACATGCACCGTACGGAGGCTGAGCCAAAGGAGTCCAGGCCGAGGCCCAGCCCCAGCCTAGCAGCGCCAGTCTCCGGTTGCATTTTCAAGCTCCTGGCAAAGGGTTTTATAAAAGTCGCAGGCGACCCCCACTCTCCTGCACTTGACTTACTCGTCGCTGGGCACAAAGCTCAGTCTTTTCCACCTGCGTCCAGGATCCACCACCGCTGGGCTACTAGACGGGAGCCGGAAGCGGAGAGCCAGGAACCAACTGGGATTGGCAGCCTAGGTGGAGGAGGTGGGGCTGCGGACAACAGCGGGCAGAAGAGAAAGCAAGGAACCTGTGAAGGGAACGGATCTTGCCTCACATCCCTTTGTGGGAAGGCGGGGCCTACCTCCCTGCACTGGGGACTCTGGTAGCTGGTTATGAGCATTCCAGGGCCTTGGTTGTAGCTGTGCCCCTGCCCTTGTCTGTGCCCCCTGCTTGGTAGCAGTGAGTGGTAGTGAGCATGTTAAATAACAATTTTTTTAGGGTGAATTTTATTTATTTATATATTTTTGAAGATTTTATTACTTTATTGTTGTTCATTTACAATTGTCTGCATTTTCCCCCCACCACTACCACCCCACCCCACCCCAGCCAATCCCACCCCCCTCCCCCACTCCCACCCTCCCCCTTGGTTATGTCCATGTGTCCTTTAGAGTGGTTCCTGAAAACCCTTCCCCCCACTGTTCCCTCCCCCTTCCCCTCTGGTCATTGTTAGATTGTTCTTAATTTCAATGTCTCTGGTTGTATTTTGTT
>VMDR010029392.1:0-12762 GCA_007922815.1 Macrotus californicus | reverse complement strand
TGCTTCTGAATCACCAGAGATCCTGAAGCCCATGGGCTCCTTAAATAACTAATTTTTTTCTATAACTTCATGCTCTATTTAATATTAAGTTAAATGAGGAGTGAGGCATGACTTCCTGCAAAATCCTCCCACCTTTGAAGTTAAGGCACCCAAATAGCAAAATATACCTTTCCCTTCTATCTCTTTTGATTAGCCTCCAAAGCCCCGCTGTTCTGAAAGAAAGAATCCAATTTAGGTATTAAAATTAGATCTGTGCTTCCCTGTACACAATTTGACTTCTGAAGCCGCTGGGCATCTAAGTAATTGAATAAAAATGTAACTAGTGGTCAAACCCTGAATGAACCATGGAACATGGGCCCAACACCAGCTGTTCTAATGCTCCCTGGCTGATCAGCAGGACCCATTACATTGAAAATCAGGACAGACTCAAGTTTGCGACTTCTGTTAAATAGGCAAGTTTTTGTAGCAAATGTCAGAGGTTGACACCTAACTTTCAGCAAGTGGACTGGGGAACTATGATATTTAAGAGAAAAGAAACAGCTCTATTATGTACCTGGATTTTCTCAGTTCAGACTATTTCTCTTTCCAAGAGACATAAATAATGAGCACAATGTGATTAAGCCCCAATCAGCTTCTGACCAGGCCTTGTCTACCACCTGGGCTGCCCAGGGCAGGTGTGCAGTTTGAGAATTAACAAACTGACCATGGTTAACAATACCTTTTTCTGGGGCCTATTTTTCTCTGGATATGTTGGGGATTTAGTTCTAGGCCTCCCTGTGCATTGAGAAAATGGACCCCCATGCCTCTAGTCTCTGTCCTCTCAAAGAAACCTACTGTTTCGAGAAAATGTATAGTTACAACCCGAATTCAGACTTTTAAATCATCTCAATCACTTTAAGTTCAATTATGTTGGAAACAGAATTTCAGGTTGTTGTTTTTTTGGCACATACTACCACCTATTATCCATGAGAGGAGTGTGAATAATTTATCTGAAAACTATTCCCTGATATGCTTTCAAGGACTTCAGAGGTAGGAGAAGAATTCATCCTATGAACTGAAGTCAATTATTCACGAACAGCATCTGCCCACTGTCTGATCGCTTCTTAGGTACAGGAACTGCCTTCAGAGTTAACTGCATTAATTCACAAGCAGATTGACGTAAGCAACTGAATAAGAAATTTGCATACCGTATAGAAATCATACTCTAAAATAAGGATTGTAACTCATATACGGAAAGGAAAAACAAAGTGGAATGCCAACTTTGTCTTTTTAAAACAGGGTTGGATAATTACATCAGGGCTAATTTCATAATTTGCACTCGTTAAACTTTGTACAGTCATGAGTCATGAGAGTTTTGTCAGTCGGAATTGAAATTTTTATGCGGGAAGATTCACCTTGACTTCAGGGAATCATTTTCCTGGCCACGGTTGTTTTAATCACAACTCTCAATATTAAAAAAAAAAAAAAAGACACGATGTGTGCATTCACATAATTTCCATGTTACTACATGGAAAATGTTGAGGTAAATAGGTAAATGCTTTAGGTCAAAACACCCAGCTAGTTTCCAAGCAGATGATGAAAAGGACGTGATTATACATTCAGGAGGCACTGTCCAGAGCTGCCAAATTTCAAGGCAAAAAAGCCCACAACTGTAATTGTGTCCGGTATAAAATTTGAAAGTCCTCCAAGCATGTTAACATTAGATCTATGTCAACATGGTCAGCCTGGGCTCTATGGGGAACGCTTTCTCATAAGGGAAGGGTATGATCTCTTTAGGAGCCAGAGCTGGCATTGAGTGGTTTTCAAAAAGCAGTCAACAAAGAAGGCTTGAGTGCAGGGACGATATTCAGATGAGGGCCCAGGAGATGAAAGGGAGTGTTGGGTGTCAACAGAGAAGGAGGAGTGGCATGAAGGCAGGAGAAAGGTGGAAAGTGGTCTCCAGCAGAGCATGATGGCACAGGGGACTGGCCAGGCTTCTCCAACTCCTAGAGGAAACATTTGGGGGAACATAGCGACCTTCCCTTTAAAGGAGGCTAGAAAACAGGTTCTGATGCCGAGGGCTCAGGGCTGAGGAAAAGAAAGACGAAGTGCTGCTTTTGAAAAGTTAAACATGTGTTTTCCCCTGTACAGCTGGGATCTACCTCCCAATGGAGCCCTTTCCTCTTGCTTTATTTTTAATCTCTGGAAACTGTCTTCCTCTCTTACTACTTCTCACTGCGTCTATTTTATTTTTTCTTTTTCTGGGAGGAAAAAAAAAAAACCCACATTTGCCAGATTGCTTACCCAAACCTCATCCTGGGGAGCCCACCACCCCTTCTCTGGAAAGGGCATGAACCTCAGACCACTGTCCTTACACAAGACACACTTCGACCTTGCTGGGTGCCCTCATCTACAGATGGTTTTGGGTCCACCAGCCAGGATGTAAGAAGCATGTGTCAGGTTCACTAGCCAGGTCTAAGACCTGAGCACATAAGAGTTAAACTGTAAATTAGCCATGAGTTAATACGTGAGGCAGGATCGCCCTGCCCTGCCCTGAATGCTTCCCGTCCACAAGCCTCCTGCCCCCCCTCTTCTCTACCCCCCCCTTTTTGAGGCGACAGAATAAGAAATTAAACACTTGTGGGTTCATTCGAAAGAGTGAATGAAATTGAATAAGCTCTCAGTACTTGAGGCGCACAGCGAGCGCCTGAATGGGGCAAACCTCCTAAGTTGAATGGAGAGTCTTTTGGGACCAATTTGTCTCTTTTCACTCTTTATTCTTCCCTTTTTGCTGACAGATGTACAAAGGCGGAACTGCGCCGTGCAGCTTATCCGCATGCACCCACAGCAGCTGTCACTTTTGTCGAGCAAGTTAATCAAGCAAATGCCACCATATCCCACTTTCTATAAGGAACAACATGTTATAGACAGTAGTCTTGCTAGAAAGAGACTTTATTTTAACTTTGATTGGCTTGGTTTCCCCGCCCCTCCCAATACTTCCCCCTTTCCCCCCAAAAAGGGGGGAGAGAAGGAGGTTGTGTCCAAGCCTACAATTTGGCTATGATCATGTTACATTTAATAATAATATTGCACGTGAGGCTGAAGATTCATTTGGAGTTCTTTTCTAGGGACTGAGGGATGCCCTGGGTCTGGTTGGGTTTTTTTTTTGTTTGTTTTTTTTTTGAGTGTGCTACTGTTTGTGTTGGACTGTTAAGCTGCATGTTGCAAGTAATAGAAAGAGAAGCTAAGGGCAGAAAATAGTATTATGCCACGGATGTCTTGGATTAATTTTATTCTCTTTTCCTTTGTAAAGCAGGTTGTGTTATTTACATATTTCTTTTGATAAATCCCCTTGCCCGGCCAAGCTTGCAAAGACTGCTGAAAACATAATAGCATTTCTTTGTGCATCTTGCCCTTAGTGAGTTCTTTAAGCTGAATGCCCAAATTTATTTCTAATGTGCACCAACGAATGCAAACAGGCCTCCGTTTCTCTGATTCTGTGTAAGCCAAGCGGGAAGTCTTTACAAGAATTCGATCCCAGCCCCATCTATGTCCCCTGCGCTGGGTCACCACTATTTGGTGGTGTTCAGAAAAACCACAGGCAGCAGTGAGCTTCACGAAAGGGTGCACAACGCTGACTCAGCGACTACCCCTGAGCCCATGCTCACGTAGGAAACAATGCCAAAAGCAGGCATATTTTGAATAAACAAACTCTTTAGAAACAATCCATAGAGACCACTTTGCACAGACCAAGGGATTTGCCACTTTCAAGGGTTGGCTAACAGCTGATAATCTATCTGGTAAGTTCTTTAAAGCTTCAAGAGGAAAAAAAAAACAATTCTTTTTTCTTCTTCCTTCCTTTCTTTCTTCCTCCCTCCCTCCTGCCCTCCCTTCCTTTCTCTCTCATCACCTTGTCATGTTGTTTGTTGTAAGCTTTGGCTGAAAATAAATCAAGGAAGGATTTTGGTGAAACCTGATCGAAAATTTTCACATTGCTGACACCTTAGACATTATTGGACAATGACCACATACTAATTTAGTTGTAACTACATTTGTATTATGCACGGATTGTATAACCGTGTTATTCTGTAATTTTGGATTACTTTCCCCTCCTGTAAAGTATTGCTGGCCTGTGAAATCTCATAGTGCCATTGAAAACTTTGCTATATGGGTAGGTTAAAAGAGTCAACAGGTCCTTGTAGGAAAATCTTGGGCATTGTTGTTTAATAATACCACTGTGTCAAACTTTGGTTAAGGAACTTAAGCTGCTACCCTAAACCAGTTATCAACTGTCTGAGATGTAATGGTATTGTGTTACCATCACCTCTCCTCCCCGCAATAAACCACTAAACTTTATTTTTATGGGTTAAAAGATCTTAGGAAACAGAGGGAGATACAGACTGAAAACTGAAACCCACTCCTTAGCTGGGTCTAGGTGGAAGTGTGTTTTGTAGCACATACGGGACGAAAGCTTCCCCACTGTGCTGTGGCCCCTCTCTGCTGAGGATGGGGTTTCACCCTGAAGTGGGGACAGTCACACTTCCCAAGATGTCTCACCTTTGGGTCTATGTTCTGCTGGAGCTCCTGGAACTTGAGTCCAGGGACAATGTTCTCACATTCAGGAGGAGGCCTGACCCAGCGGGCCTGAATTTTCCTTAAGGGGTCTGCCAGACTAGCTATACAACTCCCCAAATTGTTAGTGGACAAGCTGTGGCTTAAAGGCACTTTCTACCAGGGTCATGGAATTGCAATTTCTGTCACTGCTGTGGTACCATGTAGGCAACAGTGACTTTTGTCACAGTGAATCATGTGGGACGCAGAGCACTCTGGAGTGGGAGTTGTGGGCACATATTTGAACAGTATAAGTTTTTCTAAGGCATTGAGGTTAGTTATCCACTCTGCATTAGGAAGAAGAGGTTGACCTAGAATTGATCACTTCTCAGGCTTCTCAATTTAGTGGTTAATTTACCTCTCAATGACTCAACTTCTTTAACTGTAAAAACCTGCCTTGGAGGGAGTCATGAAAATGACACAAATTGTTACATTGAAGTGCCTAGAGCAGTACCTGGTGCATAGATAGTACCTACTGGATATTGGCTGTAGCCTTCATGGCTAAAAAATGAGAATCATTAGGCACCTACCTCCTTGGGCTGCTAAGAGGATTTAACAGAAATAACATTGTTAACAAGACGATGTTATTGTCTTCAATGTACAGTCGGGAAAATATACATAAAGGAAACTCTAACTTATCATTTTTATTCTTAAACAGCTATTTATGAAAACCCTCAATTAATTAGAGTCTTTCCCTATTTGCATTTGTCTTTTAAGAGAAAGCTGCCCTTTTCCCTCTTCCCAGAAGCCCCCTTTTGGGACCAAATCAAAAGAGCAGCTTTCAGAATATCTGTGGGCCAGTAAACAGTTCAGCTCCATCTTTTTGAGGCGTGGCAGAAAGAGCCCGTAGTATTTGGCGTGTGGGGATTTATCAGTGGCACGATTCAGGATAGTTCACTCTTTTCATATTTCAGGGTCTGGATGGTGACAGGCAAGGTTCAGTGTGGTACAGCCAGAGCCTTGAAAGATCTTGACCCAAAGTCTTATATTCTGTTTCAAATGCTCAGTAAGGTAGAAAATAGAACTAAGACATTTTAGAAATCATTTCAAAAGTAGGAGTTTAAACAGCAATGATTTTCCAATAAATCTTCAAATTAGCCGAAATATCAAATAGGCTGAAAAAATTCACTCCCCATTAAATTAACCAGAGCACGATGTATTCAGGGCTTCAAAAAAAAAAAAGAGATGATAATTGCAATAATTCATAGTGAGATAGTTACAGGCCTTAATTACTATTTTTGAGTAAGAATTGGAAATAGAAAATATCCTTGACAAGGCACACAATATACTATGAAGGGGCTAAGCATTCATTAATACACATTTAACACATAACTACGGAGAGCTTACAAAGTGTCAGACAGTGGGGATGCGACAGAGAATGAGATAGATAAGATTGCTGCTCTCAGGAGGTGGGCCTTGTAGCCCTGGGCAGCTCTGTCTGGACTGTAGGTTCTTATCTGAAAAGTGGAAATAATAGTACCTTCTCCTCTTTCTTCCTACTGTTGCTAAACAAACAAACAACAAACAAAGTTATGAAGTTGTTTTATAAGACACAAAGTAAGAATGGTTTTGACAGAGATGATAGAAATAGACACATCTTTCAGCATCTTTTATTCCCTAAATCAGGATTCATGAACCTTACCAGCACTGACATTTTGGGCCAGATAATTCTTTGTTGTGAGAGGCTGTCCTGTGCAGTGTAGAATGTTTATCACCTACCATGGCACCAGAACGGTACCATGGAACAACAATCAGTAACATCCACCTCCACCCCTATCTGACTTGTGACAGTCGAAAATGTCTCCAGACATTTCCAAATATATCCCTGGGTGACAAAATCACCCACAGTGGAGGATCATGCCTTTAAATCAATGGTTCTTGGTCAGATTGCACACTTGCATTTATTTATTTATTTATTTATTTATTTATTTATATTTGTTTATTAAAATATGCCTGGGCCCTTTCTTAGATCTACTGACTCAGAATTTTTGGTATACAATTTGGATTAGGACATTTTTATAATAAAAAATATACATAAGTAATTCTGATGTGCAGCCTTGGTTGAGAAGCACACAGTAAAAGACGAAACAACACATATTAATATAGGAAGAATTTAGTCCTTAAGGTTATAGAGAAGCTAATAACCAGATGCCTAGATTGGCGTCATCATAACCCCAGTGGCACTATGTCCCGTCTCTAAATTCTGAAAGGACTTCTCTAAAGAGAAGCTTTGCTGAGGATAGTGAAGACATGGTGTTGGTGAGTCAGGGATGCTCCCAGGGAAAGCAATCATGTCTCCTTGCTTAGTGCCTGAGCATAGAATCCTACATCTTTCTCCTTTCCAAATCCTAGACACCTGTAGATCCAGCCATGGAGCTGCCTCCTCTGGGGCTCTAATTGCATTGAGTTCTTACTCTACTTTAAAACAAATTTTCTTGAGGGACCCTGCATACAACTGGACTCTTTGCTGCTTGTTATCATGGTCTTTGATCAATTCATCTCTGGCGCTCAGAATCCATGGAACATATCACCACTTTTCTTCTCTCTGCAAGGCCTACCTTAGTATTAGGTAAAAGTGTGAGCTGATTTTTATGTTATTACTACCACTGACAGAGATGAGAAGAAAAAGAGGAGACATTTGTGGGGTAATTTCTATGCAGCAAATGTGGTTTATGATTTATAGGCATTGCCTCATTTAATCCTCCTAATCCAAAGAGCCAGGTAATGTTTTTATCTTCATTTTACAGAGGAGGAAATAAAGGCTTGGTAAGGCTAAGTAAGTTACCCAAAGTCACCCAGCTAGCGAGGGGCAGACCCAAAAATGGAACTCAAGGTGTCCTACTCCAAAGACTATGTTCTTAAATCTATTTGCTATAAAGGATCCAGTTCCTTAAAAACTTCAAGGGTCACTTTCTAGTAGAAGGGAGCTGCTGTAATTCCTTTAACAGATGAGATTGGAGTTTTTGTTGAAGCAGTGAAGCTCCATGGGAACTACACACAGGTGACTGTTAAGTTCAAGCTGAGAATGTTAGGTGTTAACAATTCCTTGGTTTTTATTTTTTGACCCTAAAAAGGTAGTTTGGATGAAGCTTGTTAAAAGGATTTTTGAGACTATTTTCTGAACTATCTGCCAAGCAGAGCATTCTTTAGAGACAGTCATTGGAGTCCCTGGGTGAGAAAATGACCCAGAGATAATGTTCCTGTTTTATACCCAAACTGAACCTCAAAGAGCCCATACCATTAAAGACAGAGGGTATTTTTCCTCCACACTATGGACATTTTGAGCTGAGTAATTCCATTGTGGGGGGGACATCTGTACATTGCAGGATATTTAACAGCCCCCCCTTCCTCTCCCCACCAAAGGCAAATAGCATCTTTCAATCTGGGACAACTAAAAATGTCTCCAGACATTGCTGAATGTCCCTGGTGGGGCAAAATCAGGTCTGGGTGAGAAACACTCACCTAGTGTTCTCAAAGCCAGTGAGGCACATAGCGATGGAGTGTTTTCTTTTTAACAGGATGGTTTCCTGGGCCAAGTGATGAATTTTCTGAACAAAAGGGAGTGATAGTTTTCTTCGTTAAAAAGTGAGTTAGAGAATTTCATGAGAAAACTCATGAAGTTAACTTTGCTTACTTTACATATTATTGCTCTTTTCAAAAAATATTTACACAAAAAAACAAGAGGGTCTCTTATATCCTGATTGGCATATACATCTGGTAATAATACCATCGTCCTGGGCAAGACCTAGGGGTTTGTTAGTAAAACTGGCGTTAGCCCAGGGATGGTCAGAGTAAAAAATTCTGCCAAAGGCAGTCAAGGCACACAATATGGCAAGTGACACTATCATTGTAAGCCTTCTGATATGGAAATATCCACACTGGAGGCAAATCACTTAACTCTATTAATTGGATTTTTAATAAACTTGGCAGGAGTTTAACAGAAGAACAGAACCTGTTAGCTATTCTCTTTAGAACTGGGAATTTGAAGTGAATGAAGTATTCAAGTTGAGTCTCCATTTCGGATTTTTGGACACACAAAAATAACTTGTTGCCAACTGGTAGAAGGCATATATATATATTTTTAAACCAAGGTCCAGGTGTAATTACTCAAAGCAAAGAGCAGAGAAGGAAATGAGGGAGGCCAAAGTGGGATCCACCCTGCTGATCTAGCATGGTGCTCCAGATCCTTCTTGGGCTCCGACTGGGACTATTCTATGGAGAGATGGTGAGAGGGTGGAGAGTCTGGATATATTATAAGCTTTTCCAGTCGTTGCATGAAACTCCGTAACATAATCTACCGAGACTGGCACAGCTCCCAAGCTAAGTCCCAGGTTGGCCATGTCTGCAGACATTTTTGGTTGTTACAACTGAGAGGGAGGTGCTACTGGCATCCACTGGGTAGAACCCAGGGATGCTGCTCAACATGTTTCAGTACACAGGTTGGAACCCACAACAAAGAATTACCTGGCCCAAAATGTCAATAATGTCAAGGGTGAGAAAGTTTGTTCAAGGTGTGTTTTTAAATCTGAGGGTTGTGACCTATTAGTGTGTGTGGAATCATTTGATTGGTTACCACCGACCTTTTTGAAGATGGAATAGAAAATATCAGACTGAATCATATTAAGTGTATGTATCATTTCATAAACTTTTGTTCATGTGTGTGTGCACATGTGTACACATGCATAATGGGTTGCAATGTAACATTTGTTTCTTACTGTGAGTCATGAACAAAAAAGTTTGAAAGTCACTGATCTTGTCCAATATTTCTCAAACTTGAATGTTTATTTGAATTAACAGAGGACCTTGTTAAAATGCAGATTTGGAATCATCTAGGCTGGGGTTAGGGCTCCGATTCTGCACCTCTTACAAACTCCCTGGTGAGATTGATGTCTAAGGGTCCATGGGCCACACTTTGGATAATAACAACCTAGATGATGTTTTAAATTCATTCATTAAAAAAATATTAGAGCAAGTGACTATGACTCTAGATATGGTTAGGCAGTGAAATCTTATGACAGTAGCCTCTACAGAGCCCAGCAGGAAGAGATATAGTTACTTGGTTAATTAATGGGAAGTATTTGAGGATTTAGTACATCTTGCAACACAATGTAATAATATTTGTTCTACAAAATGTACCTTGGCTACTGTGTGTGTGCATGCATGTGTGCACATGTGTGGTGTAAGGGTGTTGCTTATTGCCTCCATGACATAAATCTGCCACGGAGGGAAAAAGCTTTCCTAAGACACTGAAGTATCCCATGGGCTATGTTAGCAAGGAGACTGTGACCTTAATATAACAGAGCAATCAGTTTGGCTTCTTAGGATAATTATTAGGAACATTCTTCTCTGGAAAACAAATTAACTGTACCCACCAAGTGTTTCCTGGAATACAGAGAGCTGTTTTGATTAAAGACACTTAGCAAAACTCTTTGTTGTACACAAGCTCCAGAGAAATTTCAAGACTGGTTTTATTTAAGGTTTGCCCCAAAGTAAAAAAGGTCTATTTCTATGAATGGCTTTAGGAGGAAGAAGCTGGATTAGAAAAAAACTACTTGAAGACATGCCACTGAAATGTGAATCTGCAAGGATGATGCTAATAAAAATAAACAATTCCTATCGGATAGCATTAACCCATTTGACACAATCCAAATAATTCCAATCTATTACTGATCCCTTTGGTTGGTTTCTGCATATAGGACTGCTGAGACCTCAAACCACCATGGGAGAGAAATAGTCCCATGTCCATGTCAAATAGAAATGTGCTCTATACCTAAGAACTCCAAAAGCAAAATAAATGATTGCTGTCATTTACGTGTTACCGTGAAGGCCATGCCATGGGACAAGGGAGGATTCATATTTGAGTTCTTGTCATACAAGATTCATGACAACAGGGCATCAGGGACCTCAAGACATTCTTCTTTCCATCCCCTCCCCCGCTCATAGAGTGTGCTGTCTGACATGTCCAAGATCAAAAAGTTCTATTAGTAGTGCCCTTTTCTGTTGGCTAAGTAGTTTGTTAAAATTGGAAATGTCTCCACAAGGGTATCACTAAGTCTTCTTTACCTTAATAGGGGAGGAAATAGCAAACCTGTTAAAAGCAGATGTGCCCTGGCTGGTGTGGCTCAGTGGATTGAGCATCAGCCTGCAAACCAAAGGCTCGCCGGTTGGGGGCACGTGAGAGGCAAACAATGGATGTTTCTCTCACTTTCTCCTTCCCTTCCCCTCTCTCTAAAAAATAAATATGATTTTTTTTAAAAAAACAGATGTTTGTGGAATCAGGGAAATCATGAAGATATTGGGTCTTTGAGGGGCATTGGAGGATGAAAGTCAGGAAGATGAACTTGGATTGTTGTTTAATTTAAGTTTGGAAAGGTCTGAGTGTAAGGTTCATTTCCAAGAAGACAAACCTCAATTATATCTGTATATGTGTATATCTATTGATCTATATCCATATGTATCTGGTAATATTATGTATCTAGTTATATACATGTAATTTATATTATTATACATGCTCTGGCACAAATAACACCCCTTTTTTATTACAAAATCATGAGCATGTAATTCTGTAACATAACAATATCATACTCAAGCATACCATATGACATCTTAGGTGATATGTTCAAATTAAAACTATAAATTATTATACCCATATTATTACCCTACCAGCCACACTCAAACAGGGCTTACTTCTGCTGGACCCTGTACAAATCTTAGAATGCTACAAATCAAGGTGAACAGGATAAGCCTTCTCTTTCCTTCCACTTCCTATCTTCCTCCCACTCTGTGTCCAGTTTCCATACTCTTCTTGGGAAATGACAGTCCTCTCTAGCTTTAATGCACAGCCCAGGTCACGGCTTAACTACCAGAATTTTCTTTGGTATTCAATATTTAGTGGAAAATCAATGGTCTCTCCTTTTCAGGCTGCCTTTCCTGATCCATGTTGGATTTATTTTCCTGTTCCAATGTATATAATTACACAGATTCTAAAGGAAGTCCTGGCAGACTGAAGGCATGTGCTTCAGCCTGATAATTGAGGGGATGAAGCCATAGTTCAATTAAAATTTGATTTGATGAGAATGAAAGCTCAGCTTCAGACTGATTTGAAGGGCATAATTTCAGATTGACAACCTTAGGAAAATTCTAGCAGAATTAACAAAGGAGACTTCCTAGTGGTCTAGGGGTGCACATGTTAAAGTTACTAGTCTAAGATTTCACCAAAGCAGTTACAGCAACACCAGAAATACTGGACTGTGACCATGGACCTTAGATTTACACACTGAGTTCAGATATCTATGCCTTAATTCACAAAATAAAGTCCCTGGAGCTCTTCACATGGCCAACTTGTACCCTGGCCTCTGTAAATTTCTTGCCTTAAAAAAAAAAAAAAAGAACTAGCTTTAGAAATTCTCCTTACACACAGAGAACAGCTTTAAAAAACCCTGGTTGAATTATGCTGAGTTACTAATTATGTCTAAAAGAACTATTTGGTTGAATTCAGCTAGATTTTTTTCTCTTCAAATCAGTTCTATGTTTAGATAGTAATAAACTCCTCCAGTCTGCAGAACAATTGGCACGGCAGTCCTTTTAACAAGTTGGGATTGGGAAAAAAGAGCCAGTGCTGGTAAAAAGAAATGCAAAGTGCATCACAAGCAGATGAAGGTGGGGCCCTGCATTGGATCCCGGTTTGCACAAACAAGCTGTAAAGAATATTTTGGGGACAAGTGGGGAATTTTGGATATGGACAGTGTATTAGATGAACATTTATTGACAAGGAAAATGTAGATCATTAACTTTAAAAAGCAATTTTTTGCTTGCTTATTTTAATAAAAAGTACATAATGCATGTAAGCACATAGAACAAGATCCAAAAAAATAAACACTGGAGTAATAATAATCTCTGGGTACTGGGAACATAACACTTTCTTATATTTGCTTAGGTCTATTTTCTATATGTCTACAATGTATGCATATTGCATCTGTAATAATAAAAGGTATTTAGCACCTTTCCCTTCTCCCCCACAAAACTCCTCACATTCAGAAGGTCAATATTTATTTGCCAATGCACTGTGGTTTTGCTTAGAGGGTAGGGCTAGGTCATTTCAATATCAGTTGAATGATGATGATAATGAAAGACTTGTTGAATGTTTCATTACAACAGTCTACATCCATTATG
>VMDR010029391.1:0-12764 GCA_007922815.1 Macrotus californicus | reverse complement strand
ATTAAAATATCCATTATGAAAGTCAATAATTATGGAAGTATTTGAGAGGCAATTCTTTTGTAATATGATGTAAATGAAGAAAAGATATCATCAAAGCCTTAGGGACTTTGAGAGTGACAAGAAACATGCAACAGTATTAACTGTACATGGGAGGACACACTAAAACATGGCTGTATCCATTGTGGCCTCATCAAAAGTCCCTTAACTTGACGATCCTGGATCATGTGTGAATATAAGTGTCTGAAGATAAAGAGTGTTGTGGCACAAACACAGTGCCACTGGACAAAAGTTGCTGTACATGAAAAATATACAATAATGATAATCTCATGGAAACAGAAAATAATGTGGCAGAATTGGCTGGGATGTTCCTGGGAAGAACTCATGCTTCCATTGTCTGAGACCAGAATACAGACGGTCCTTTCACTGACCTCATGTCTTTCTCTGCCCTAGATTTCAGAACTTTCTTGACATGGGCTCAGTACTTACTTCCTGCTTACTGTCTAGCTCTCCTTTAGCTCATAAAATGTTTCTGTTGATTGTTGGGAAGAAATTGATAGTATCCCTAACATTATTGCTGAGTATGTGGTACTGGCAAAGCAAGCGTACCATAATATCTTTTTCTTTCCACTTTCTGCATTCCATGGAATGTAAGTCTTCTCAATCCCAGCTAACTCACTATATTTTTTAATCCTCACCTGAGGATATGTTTATTGATTTGAGAGAGAGAAATGTCAGTACTATAGAGAAACATCGGTCGGTTGCCTAGTGTGTGTGGCCTTCCTGACCTACAGCCTAGGTATGTGCTCTGACTGGGAATCGAACCTGCAACCTTTTGGTGAACGCATCAATGCTCCAACCAACTGGGCAACCCAGCTAGAACTCACTATAATATTTTTTATCTGTTTACAAACAATCGCTCCTTTTTTGCCAAGAATCTGATGAATTAGAGTAAACAGGTACAACTTCTAACTCAGGAGGATAAGTTTTTCATGGCAAGTGGCCCATATCTTTGCTCAATTTTTCTGTAGTATCTAGAGAGGTTTTATGAGACTTGTCTAAAGTTTTGTTCAGTCTTCTCATTCAGGTAATTGCCACTGGAGGGCTCTTGCTCTATTAGATCACCTAGATGAGACCCAGGTTTCTTTAAAACCTGAGCCAAAAGGAGAGCTCAAAACATTTATGATTTTATTATTTTTCTGATCATAAAGGTAGACCAAAGTCTTTGAAAACCATTTTGAGAAATAAAAGTACAAACACTAAAATCACCCATCAACAATATGAACTCAAAATTGCCCATGCTTTTCACTGTACATTTAATAGTAATGTATGAAATGATCAGGCTTCTAAAATCTACACCAAGACTTGGTCTACAATGTCTTGGGTCTTTTTTGGCCACGCTAGCCAGACACTGATCACCCTACTCAAGACAAATGCATGCCCCTGGAGCACAGCAACAAAAACCTCTGAAGCAGTCACACTGAGCAGCCTCTTAGAGGCATAGTTTTATATTAGGTTGGTGACACTCATGAACTAGGTATCCCCTGGATGACTCTAGACCCACAGACTTACTACCTGACTAGATGCTGATATAATACAGGTAATGCTAGTTTCTTGTGATGCCATCATCTTCTATCAGATCATCTTCAAGAAATTCTAGATTAGTTTTTTTATTCCTGGGTGCAGAAAATATTATATTCCTATATAACATCTAGGCCTATTTTATTACCTAGCCTCTATCAATTAATTTAGGGAAGCTGCACCAACACTTTCCGAAGGCAAGCACTTTGAAAATTTCAGGTTTGTCCTAAATCAAGTTCCTAGAGCACATCACCATGCTGCAGAAATCCAGATATCCTCTCTTTAGCTCAGTGTTATAAAGCAGTTAGAGCCCCTGAACTCTGAACACCCAGCACTCCCCAGCATGCTTGGATTGCGGGCAGGCCTCATGGTATGCTTTTCAATACCTGTGCCTTCCTCAACAACTGTGGTCCTCAGTGGCTCCTGACTCCTTCTCTCACCTGTACTGGCCCTTCATCCTAACCCTAATTGTATCACAGCTGCTTACAAAGGAGATGTCAGGGTCTAACAAGTTCTGTGTTGCATAGGAAGAGTTCTGCCCAAAAACCACAGGACCCTCCGATCTTTCCTATGATCCAGCGTAAAGTTCTACAGCAGACCTGGCAGGCCTCCAAGCAGCAATCAGCAATGATGGTTTTCATTATCAGTGAAATGCAGGGCATTCTTCAGTGTCCACATACATAGTTTTCTAAAGCAGAGGCCCGTAGAGCACTTGGAATGACAAAGTCCTGTATCTGAGTGATGTATGACATGGAATTACTCTAGTTGAAGTAAGAGTGGGATGTCCTGGGCACTTCATCCTGCTTCTTTGTCCTGCCTCATCTCACCCCTTACTGTAGTGTTGCCTGAGGCAGCTCTGAGCAACTCTAGGTCTGGTCTAGAAATTCTCAAAGCTCAAGTTGACCCTTCTACCCACTTCATAGATGAATTAAAGTGAAATATTTACTATTTATAAGCCATGCTTCCTAGGGTGTAAGACCAAGTCTGATGAACCATTTATGTATGGTTCATGTGTCTCTCCCGGAAGAGATACCTAGGTGATTCCTAGAAGCCACTTGCTCCATTGTTATTTCTGACAGGGGACTTAAGAGTTAGAAAATTTTAACTTAAGGTAAATAGTTATAAGCCCAGCAAGTAATGTATATGTTAAAGCTTTTGTTTCAGAAACTACAGATAAGGCCCACCCTGGCTCCTGGGAAAACAGCCGATCTCCTGGGGCACTGCTAAAGATTACCGCCTGGGGACAAGTGGAAGCATCCGGGCCTTTGGGTTTCAGGGAGAGGCAGACAACCACCTGCCCCTGGGAACAGCTAACTGCCCAGGATAGGTTTGTTGCAGTTTCTTCTACCTGACCCTCCGTGAATTTCAAAACCCCTCACTACACCTTGTTTATTCCCTGCTATAAAAAGCTTGGCCTGGAGAGAAAACACAAGATGGTCTGTTAGGGTATAAACCCACCAGCTTCTCAGATTGCTGGCCATCTGAATAAAGCGCCCATAAAGATTCGATCGTTGTCATTGCTTATTGGGTTTAGTAGTGACAGGCAGCCCGAACGCCAGTGTCTTTTCCGGTCTCGTTGCCACCCATAGTTTTTCCATCTTGGATTTGCTCTCCTCATGCCCTACCTCCACCCCATCCACAACACATGCCCTACTCTGGGGTGTGATCCTGGTGACTGTTAAAAACCAGCAGCCTTACCCACCTTAACCTGAGTTGAACGGGACTAGAATTTGGTTCCAATGGCGCCAAAGTAGAACTTAAATACATAGTAGATTTGAAGGGAACTTGTCCAGAGAATCAGTTTTAACATGAATGATACATTTAAAACAATAAAAGTAGTCAAATCTGGATAGAGATTATGTGAGAACAATAGATAGTTATTAGGAAAAAAATTCATGAAGTACCTAAAAACAATTCATTGGTATTTAATCAAGCTTTTTGTTAAAAGACATTTTTAATCTCTCATTGAACTAATTTTCATAAGACCTTCTTGGGGCCACTTCATCAACTTTCGATACCGGTTGTCACTTTTTCCTGAATGTTTCTACTTAGTTACATCTTGCCTAGGACCAACCCAGGACATTCCATCTCTGCATGGCCACCACTATGAGCCACCCCATGCATTAAATAACATTACTATGGAGCATTCTTATGCTGAAGGACTAGAAAATATTCTAGATCTCTACAAAGCTCATCCTCTTATTGCAAACATATTGACAACCCATGAAAAACAATATGAGAAAAAATGGTATTCTTTGTCTAAGAATACTTTGAAATTCTGTAGTGCTATAACACTTCGGAAAGCTGAAGGTGTGGAACACTATGAGGATGTAAAAAAGGAAGGGGAAGTTCTACTTGGAGCCGATTTTAAACGTTCCCATACGTGTACTTCTAAGTATACTACATATGTAGAGAGACACATGTGCACAAAACATATATGTGTTCACATATATAAAGAATGTATATACACACATAAGTACATATAATGTTCTTCCATAAATATGCACACAAAGTCCTGAGCCCTAACCACACTAAGTCACTGCTTTGGTGTTCAGCTGCATTTCCAGCACATTAACTTCACTGGCGGGAGCAAGTCTGTAGCACCAAATAAAGGTACTAAGTACAAATAGTGGTGCCAGACTTGACTATCTGTGGGGCAGACATAAAAGCAAAGACAACGTGCATAAAAACCTTCAAAGTGGTCCTTTTCTAAAAATGTTAAACAAATAACAAGCATAAAATAGGCACATTGTTAAAGATGTACCATTCCATCCAAACTACATGATCCAGACAAATGGATCCAATGGAAGCTTGTTCCTCAGTCACGGAACTTACAACATTCTTTCTTTTTCTTCTTTTTTTTTATGTAAGAAGGCTATGTGAAGAAGACATTTTACATCCTTGGGTATTAACCTGATCATTTGGGGTTTCCCACAACAGCTTTTCTCTACAAAAGAACACATCCATCCTTATTTTAAAACCACACAGAAGTCGTAAACACACAGATGTCATAAATGCACACAAGAGTCATTAAATAGTTGCCTTGCAATTTAGTTTTTAAACACTTTATTCCAACTGCCTGAGGAGTCGTCATTTTTTCTAATGTGGTAGACTGCAGTGACGGACACAGTGGCCCCCTTGAGTGGCTGAATAAAGCTGTGAGTACCACACATGTCAGTTTCCAAAGACCCTGTGCAAACCCCTTTTTGTGTTGGTTTCTGTGGGTTCACATCCACTCAGTTGCTGCTGGAAAACATAAATCAAAGTAAAACAATGGAAACCATGAAGTTTCACATGACTGCTAACAAAGTTATTATACATCAATGTAGACTTGTTGAAAAATGGATTTGGTATTTACAATGGTTTGGAAATCTTTGAAAGAGTGTTTACCAAAGTTTTGCTCTGTGTTGTAGGCCAAATATAACCCAGAGTACCCTTACTGTCATTTTAGTAGCCAGAGTTCTCACAGTGCTAAGTGATCCAGTCTCTCTTCTCTGGGTGATTATTTTAAATTATACTCATAAGAACAAGACCGCCAACTCTGGAAAAATTCCTCTCTTAAAAGAGTTTTGCCCACACCATTATTTGGTAAATGTGTCTTGGGCACTCCTATGGTACCTGGCACTGTGTTAAGCAGTGGAGATAAGAGGAAGAACAGGACATGGACTTGCCTTCAAGAAACACGCAGTCAACTAGGAAACAGGTATGTGTGATGAGGAGTTGCAAGTGCAAAGAAAACAGAAGGTATAAGGCTCATTGGGGTATAGAAGAGGAAGGGGAAATTTCTGGGTGAATTTGTGGCTGTGTAGTGGTAGAAGTTAAAAGTAGGCAATTCTCTGTCAAAACAGACTCTGCAGAATCTAGGTCTGCATTTTGACTCCGCTGTGTAATAGCACCGTCACTTGACTTAGTTACTTAATCACGATCTCTAAGGCTGAGGTCCCTTAACAGTAAAAGGGACTGATAATGGTTACTTCCTCCTTGTTATTATGAGGATGACCTACAAAATCCAAAATATAAAATATTTGGAACATAGTAAACTCTCAAGGTTACTACAGATTAAGATGGTGATCTCTTAGAATATATGGAAAGGAAGTCTTTCCCCAGTATCTTTTCCCACTGATTGATGCGTGGAAAGTAAAGCAATAGTACATTTTAAAAGAGACCAATATTGTCAAAGGCTCTCCTCCCTGTGCTGCTTGTTCACAGATAGTGTGAGTAGATGCTAAAGGCAGGTTGCTGCTAGGGTGGGAATATTTTACCAAGTTATTGACATCAACTTATGGAATAACCAATAAAACCCCATAAGGGGTATTAAAGCAGTGATTTTAGAACAAAATTAGAAATAAAGGCATCAAGATGCTCTGGTTTTATATCATGTGACAAATATGGTAGAAATATCTATCAGAAGGAAAATGTACCCTTTTTTGATGAGAGCATAGCAATATAATTTTAAAGCTCTTACAAAAAGAAAAGAATTTAGGTGTAAACATATTCGTCACAGCATTATTTATAATGGAAAAAGTGTTATCAAGTGACCAAGTCAATTGTGGTCAAAGAGGTTTTTAATTACATAAAAAATGCTCACATTAAAATGTAAAATGAAGAAACCACAATAATCTCTCGACCACATAAAAATCCATAAAAGAAAGACTAGAAGGAAATAACTCAAAGCATTAAAAATCATTTCCTCTGGCCAGTGGGAAAAAAGGTCATCTTTTATAATTCTTTTTTCAACTTTCAGCATTGCTATAAAGAACATACATTACTTTAAAAATCTCAAATAAATAATTAAAAGGCCTAAAACGGAGAAAAAAATATAGAGTCGTATGAAATTCTTCAGTGGAAGAATGTTCAAAGGAAGAATTTTAAGTGAGTTTCTCTTGGGCCATCCATCTCGATCCATCAAACTGTCATGTGTGGCCTTATACATCCTTCCTTTGCTCTGAGTCACGTAAAATCATTTGCTTTCCTGACAAAGCATACACTGTGTGGTGCCATCTTTTTTACATTTACTCATATCCTCATGTGCTGCCCTGGGAGGCTTTGAAAAATTACTCCCCTGAGTATAGAATGTCTTTTCCAGCAGAGACTGTAGATAGGAACCAATCAGCGGCCTGAATCTTTATTGGGAAAATGATGTTCCTTTGTTTGTAGCTGTGAATAAACTCTTGCTCAATTTGACCACCAAAAAAATTATTCTCGTGTTTTCTTTTTCTTCTTTCTATCATGGTTAATAGAGAGGTCTTTTCCTTGGCCATATTTGAATTTTACGCATAAGTGCATAGATGCTGAAATTTAGCCTTAGGCCTTCCTGAAACTCCATATGTCAGCTTGCTGTTTCAATCCTATATGCAGCTCAGGTAGAATATATGTTGTCAAACTGCCTCTGGCCTGAAGCATGATCACTGGATTGTTTGGGTTTGCTTTGTTTGGTTTTCTTATGCTAATAAAGTTGCACTGTTGACAATTATAGCCACAAAACAGAAACACGGTTAAAAAAATGAAAAGTGCAAACTCAAATTATAACCGAGGTTGCAAAGTAGAAAGCACAGTTCATACCTGCAAGGTACTTATCATCTATAGCTGCACTGTCCACTCTGGTAACCATGAGCAACATGTGACTACTGAGCACTTGAAGTGCAGGCGCTGCCAATTGAGGCGAGCTCTGAGTAGAAAACACCCACCAGATTTCAAAGGCAAAAAGAAAAAGTATGTGAAATATCTCAGTAATTTTGTATATTAATTACACATTGACTCAAACAAAACAGAACCACAGGCATGGAAACACGGAACAGACTGACAGTGACCAGAGGGGATGGGGAAGGGGGATAACAGTGGAGAGAAAGGGAAGGGACTAGTTAAAAAGCATGTATGAATGACCCATTCATTTGGACAACAGTGTGGGGACTGACTGTGGGAGCGGAGGGGTATCATCATAGGAGGAGGACAAAAGGGGAAAAATTGGGAAAACTGTGGTAGAGTAACAATTTCAAAAATCTTTAAAAAATTACACATTGAAACGACAACATTTTGATTATATTAAGTGAAATATAGAATTAAAATTAATTTCACATTTTTTAATTTTTCTCTTTGTGATGTGGCTCTAGAAAATTTTAAGTCACATATATTGATTGTGACTTACGTAATATTTCTACATAAATTTTTTCTCACTTGAAAGTTCAATGACCAGACAAAAATAAATAGCAATGCTGAAAAATAAATCTTGGAAATGTTAAAATGCATATAAATGCATTTATAAATTAGCACTGAAAACTGTAAATACTGTTTGTTCAGGAGAAAAAGAGGTGGCCACAGACAAGGTCAGGACAGGTCTTGAAAAATATGTGCAGGCGTTCCCATGGTCTTCAACTTAACAGCCCAACCGACTCTGATGATTGTTTGATCTGGGTTCCTCCAGTTATGTTTTAGCCTAATTTCTAACTTTTGAAACATTAATTCAATGTCTTGGACTTCTATTCTACACTATGATGCTGTCTGTCTGACTCACTTCTAAATTGAAGTGCATATAAAAAAAATTGAATCGCTTCAATGATTTTAAATCACTCTTCGATGTGCAAAGCAATTTAAAATTACTGGAGTGATTCCAATTTTTATTAGTCCTTGAATTTGGAAGTGATCTAGGCTTTTCTGGGCATATGCAATGCACTGTGACTTAACATTATTGAGCTATCATTTCCTAACCCCCAAACTCTTGTTTTTAAGAAGCTGATCCCATTTTGCAATGGAAACCATCAGGACGGTATGGCATGGAAATGGTATGGGTAACAAAAAACACAGGGGGAAAATAGCTTCCATTTAATAATGAGAACTATACTTTGTAATTAGATAGTGTATGGCCAAGGATCTCTAAGTGCTTTATAAACATTAACTCATTCATCATGAAGACATCTTATGGGGGTGGGGGGTGCATCTTTCCAGTGTGGAAGGGCAGTGGTAGAGATGGGTAAAGTCATTTAGATTGGTTTCAAACAACTGGGTAATTTGAATTCTGTGAGAGCTATGCCTAAGACATTTATTTTTGTTGCTGCTTCCTCTCTCTCTCTCTCTCTCTCTCTGCAAGAAGAAGGAGGTAATGTTACACTGACTGATCCATTTGCAAATGTCATAAAAAGTTAACTTGGAAATGCAGAATCTACTAAATGAATTGCTTATCCCAAATAAACTCCGGGAGCAAACAAAGTGATTGGTTTCCTAATTTAATTAATTTAGTTAAACTTGGGGAGAAAAAAACGTAAACCTTTCCACCATTTTCTTTCAAGTTAATTTCTTCCTGTTTGGCCTGTACTAAATCCACTGACCCTAAAACATTTACCTGTAACATAATTTATCTGAGAATTTTCAAATCATGAACTTTTCCTCTGCTCTTGTGCTATAGGAAGTGTCATCAACATAGGGATCTAGTAACACCTCTATTGTAGGATTGGCTGAATTCAGGACCAAGAATAAGAAATTTTGGTTGCAAGTGTAGACTAAGGAACAGGTGTCTGCCTGTTCCTCACTGTGATGCAACAGTTTATTGAGACTGACTATGATACACTCGCTATGCTAGACATTGAAAACAATAATAGTGAATCTGATGAAAAGGAGGCTGTAACCATTCAGGTTTATTTGGAAGGGAAGATTTCAAGTGGGCTCACTATGTGATAACACACTGGAGGGGCTTTATGTAACCTGCATCCACAACACCTGAGTAATCATACCTATTGAATATAGAACACTATATACTATGATGAAAAAGCTCACTCGTGGGATCTGGCCCATTAATAATATGCCCAACACTACAATAATAGGACTTATCTAGTAGTACTGACTGAGTCCTTGATGTAAGCCATTTGTTCTCTGTTGCAAACAAACAAACAACAATGACAATGAGTAGTAAGAGGAAGAAAAAATGTGCTTAAGGGCCCATTCCTTTAAAAAGATGGAAGACATAAAGTACAAGTCACATAAAGTGACCTCCATAGAAATGGCAGAATAATTGCTCACAATGGCTTGCCTTAGACCATTGGAGAAACATATAAAAAGTATATTTATGCCTATAGAGTGTTGGTTTCAACTCAGGCAAAGAGTCTCAGGTCACTCTTCCAAGTTCACTGTCAAAGTCTTATTGAAATCCAGGGCTATCCTGCTCTCATCCAATTCAGTGATATCTTAGCAAGGATGATCTCAAAGCAAAATCTAGTATAAAATATGAGTGTGTTATTTTTAGAGGGTTTTTTTAATCCCATTGTGAATAGTATGACCTATAGGTAGAAACCGAATTTACAATAATGCTGAGGATTAAAAGGAATGAGCCTCATGTTTAGAAAGTTAGCTAAGCAATATGCCAAGTTTATTTTTTAAAATGCTTTAATATTTAAAAATACAGTAGGTCCTCTCTAGCTTCCTGTATTTGATAATAAAACTTTCAGTATGACTAATACAATGTAGCTAAATTAACCGAAGAACTGCACAGTTTAGGCTGAGAAGAACGACTCCACTAGCCATCGTGATGATCTCAGTCTGCTCAGTGAGTAATCCCTGTGAGCCTGGCCCAGCCTGCGAGGCTCATGTTTTGTGATTCAGAGACAGGGAGCAGTGGGCAAGGGCTGCCATGGTTTCTCCAAATGGAGACTATCAACTATTTTGGGAATCAAGAAGAAGAGAGGGATGGAGATGAGCATCCTTCTTATTTTCTTGGTTACAAAGCTCCTCCCAGTTTTCATTAACAGAGCACAAGTTGAATGTCAAATGGAGCCAGGGAAGTAACTGAAAGACCCAGAAGAACTCACTTTACTACCCTCTCTACTTTCTTTTCAATCTCCATAGGCGTCTGCCTACATGCTAAAGGGCAAGTTCTGAGTTCAGTTGCATATCCACTCTCCCCAACCCCCCAAAAAGATGTTGAAATGTTGAATTCCTAACCCTCCATAACTCTGAATGTAAACTTATTTGGAAATAAGGACATTGTAGATGTAATTAGTTAAGTTAGGTCATATTGGGGTACGGTGGACCCTTAATCTAATACGAGAGGAAAGATGCTGTGAAGACACACACATAGGAAAGAAGGCCATGTGACAGCGGAGGCCTCTGCTGGAGTGGTACAGCTACATGACAAGGAATACCAAGAATTGCCAGCCACCACAAAAGCCAAGAAGAGGCAAGGAACAATCTACCTATAGGCTTTGGCGGGAGTGTAGATAGCTAACACCTTGATTGTAGATGTCAGTCTGCACGACTGTGAGAGAGGACATTTCTACTGTTTTAAGTGACACAGTGGTACTTTTTTGTGACAGCCCTAAAACACTAACACCAGGTATAATGAGTTACATAATTTTCTGGAAGTTGCCTGATGTGAGAGCTGTGCCTGAACTAGAAATGAGATCCATGTTCTAGTTATCATTTTACCAATGACTAGCTCTGTGGCCCTGGTCAAATTTCCTTCCCCAGATTTTATAAGATGTCATTTCTATTTCCCTTCCAGTCCTACTAATTTATGGCTCTGTGAGGCACTAACTGTAATAATTCACATTTGGGAAAGAATAAGGCCTGTAGGGAGAGAAGTCAGGTCCAGTTCTCCTATCTCCATGTCAAGTGGGCAGATTGGAAGTATGAGAAGAGAGTATGTTTGATATGCGGCTTATTTCATCTCTGTCTCACTCCTGGGGCCTATGACTAGCATCTGCTTTCCTATGTCAGCCTTGTCACTGAGTATATGATCTGCACTCAATAAATAGTTGTTGAGATACCATCCTTTAAAACAGTGTTGCATTCACTCTGTCAGGGTCCCTGCAGTGATATCTCTGTTTTCCACAGAGGGAGGAAAACATCCCAACTAAAAGATGAAAAATAAATTTAGTGACTGTAAAATATAGCGACTAAAAGATACAGATAGATAAAAACATTTTGGCACAGAACTCAAGGAACTTAGACGTATAATCACAGAGAAGATATTTTCACAATTTTTTATTCACAATAAAAAAAAATTAATTCTTCAAAGAGAATTTTGTCTATATGGGGCCCCCAAAACTAGAGTTTGTCTATTTGACACAATGTTCTGGTATGAAACATCAGAGTGACTCATATTTTGATTTGGAAAATCTAAGTTCCTTCAACAGGTCTAATGTTTCTCAAACTTAATCTAGCCTTAACAAGTTCACTTATACCACAGTCATCATTATTTATTTCACAAATTTTTCCAGCTTCCCTTAATCATAGTGTGTGTTTGCTGCCCAAGGGTCAGTTAGTCATGATTCTGCATCCTTAAAATGAAATCAGAAAAATTTTCTGCCCTTCTCCGACAGTCACACATTTATAGAGACCCAGAGTGTCTCCCAGTAGCTCTCTGAATGAGAAAAAAACCCTGGGACCTTGGACCCCTTTATTGAATCATGACAACTCAAAGCTCATCAATCTGAATGAGTCTTTTGGAAGAGAATGACTTAGCTCAAAGTGCAGTGTGTAAAGACATCTGGAGATTGTTCTCAGTTTTCAGATCGTGGCTATCCCTGTAGCTTCATAGCAGTGGACATGTTGAGATATGACCTGGCCAGCAAAAAGGACAATTAGCAAGCTTCAGAGAGGGTGTCAGCCTGCCAGAAAACCGGCTCATCTCAGAGATGACAGATGCAACTTCTGAAGATAGTGAAGTTCAGTTGCTTCTACTTCATTGTATAAAGGAAAAAGTTTAGATCCAAAGAGTTTATTACTTGCTCAAGAACATATATTTAATAAATTGTTAACTTTGAACTGTTCTCCATTTTTAAATTGTTATAATCATTATTCTTTTTTTTTCACCTTAATAAAAATTTTAGAGCCCCAGCCAGTGTGGCTCAGTGGCGTGATTCTGCAAAGCAAAAGGTCAAAGGTTGCCGGTTCGATTCCTAGTCAGGGCACAGGCCTGGGTTGTAGGCCTGGCCTCTAGTTGAGAACATAAGAAAGGCAACCAATCAATGTCTCTCTCTCACATCTATATTTCTCTCCCTCTCCCTATCTTCCCCTTTCTCAAAATAAATAAACAAATAAAATCTTTAAAAAATAAACATTTTAGAGACATTCACTATCTTGTTCTTTATAAACATAAAGTAATTTACCTCAAATATATAAAAGTTAGAAATATAAGACTTCTGTAACTTCTTACTGAATAATTGAATAAGAGAGTAAATAATTGAGAAAGAAAAAAA
>VMDR010029390.1:0-12765 GCA_007922815.1 Macrotus californicus | reverse complement strand
AAGCCTGATACCTTTTATTTTGGGGGGGGTGGGGGCGGGGATCCATAACAGTGAACCATGGGAATTTCTGATATTTTACAATTCTTTATTTCTAATTGTAAAAGATCTCTTAGGAGATCAGATTTGCAGATCTTGTTCCACTTTCTCAGACTGCCCTAATGTGCTAAGATAGACTGTCTGGCCAACTTGTTAATGCCCAAGTCCTTCACTCTTCAGGCCCTATCTCAGGAGGCCAAGACCACTGAAGTAATTACTACTAGGGCCACAGATGCTGCTTCCTGATTGGGGTGAAGGTAGTATGGGAGGTGTATCTAATCTTCAATAAAACCATAATTTGTGTTTTAACCAGCAAACAAACCCTACTACTTTGAAAACTAGAAGAGCCAGGTGTGGTGGCATAGTTTTCTACCCGTCTCTCTGACTTACCGGTCCCTAAGTAGTGTGGGTGAGTCATACGTCCCTGCACTTTTTGCTTTGGGCTTTCTCAGTGAGCATTCCCAGTGATATCCACAGGAACTCTTGGTCCTGACACCTAGAATTTGAAGGAATATTTCATTTGTTGTTTAGCTCAGCATTTCTCAAACTTTGTGGGAAGAGAAGCTATATTGAAGTATCTGGATTCGAAAGAATATATGCACCCCAAGGGCCCATCAGTAGATGAGTGGAATATTAGCCATAAAAAGAAGGAAATCTTACCCCTTGTGACAGTATGGATAGACCTCGAGAACATTATGCTAAGTGAAATAAGCCAGTCAGAGAAAGACAAACACCGTATGATTTCATTTATATGTGGAATCTAATGAGCAAAGTAAACAAACAAAATAGAAAGAGACTCATAGATACAAAGAATAGACTGACAGATGTCAGAGGGGAGCAGGTTGGGAAGCTGGATGAAAAAGGTAAAGGGATAAAGTGACCAAAAAAAAGCCTCATGGACACAGACAACAGTATCATGATTACCAGAGAAAAAGGGGGGTGAGGGCAAGCAGAAAAGGATAAAGGAGAGATAAATGGTGGCTAAAGAAGACTTGACTTTGGGTGGTGAACATACAGTACAACATACAGATGATGCATTATAGAATTATACATCCTGAAACCTATATAATTTCATTAACCAATCACCCCAATAAATTCAGTAATTTTTTAAAAATTGATCTTGGCTTTGAATATTAGAGATCTTCAGATCTATTAATCATCCATTATTTTTCCCTCCTCTTCAATTGTAACTTCTCTCCAATCAATTTTTTCACATTTCTTAAATGTTAACATTAATAAAATAATACATATGCTTAATGAAAAGAAATATCTGGAGAAATCTGAAGGCAATAAAGACCTCAACGATGGGGAGGGATTTATGTTTTCCCTCTCCTTAACTGAAATGCTTCTTTCCTCTGCTCGGTCATATTAAACATTCATCTACCTCTAAAGCCTTAAAAGCTTTATCATGTACAAGTGTACTTGGTTAGGCAACATGGTAAGCTCTTAGCATTCAGACTTAACATCCTTAGTTTTACCAATAGTGAGTAACCTTGAAGAATTTGAGCAGGACATAATGTAAGCTCATTTCCACAGCTAAGATCTTTTATCCTCTACTTATCCTCATGTACAGAGTAAAAGTCATGAGATGACACAAATTGTGTTTCCCTGTGAAAAACAGTCCTCAAATGAGAGAGAATTGCTCCTTCTAAAGGCAGAAATAAAAGAATGTAAAACAATCTAGGAAAGTTATTGGTCTTAAAATATAAAGTTTCATGGGGATAATAATTTAATATTGTGATATTCATACATTTGAATATTTACAAAGCCTTGAGATGGTTCTCTCTTGAATTTAAAGAGTCTTTTGCAAATCTAGGATTTTTAGGTGATCATTATATTATACTACCAGCAAACTATTTGAGACTAAAATTTTAAGAAACCAAGTATAGCCAATTCAGTCTCCAAGTCAGCGAAGAGAATAAGTCACAACCATAAATGTTTTAAGAGGGAACCATGTAGAGATGGAATATCAGTTCAGCCTCCGTTCATCTTTGGCTTGTTTTACACTCACAAGGCTTTACAATTTTGTATGTTAAATACAGGTAAAATGAATGAATTTTGTGTGTTTTCTATCAAAAAGTTCTCTTGTGCATCTTGACATATTTTTAGCTATATCTATAGGCTCAAAACCACTTATAAGTGAAAGAAAAATCCGGCATAAAATCCTCTCACCATCTGCCTGGTTTATTTTCTCTGGCTCTGGTGGTTACTGAGTGCCTTATCTCTTTTATGTGCTACCAAAGGAGCAACTGTCTTTGGATATAAAATGTATATGATTACATCAATGGTACGTCTCAGTCCTGAAAGGTTCTGCAGACAATTATAGTGGAAGAAAAAGAGTGGAGAAATTCTTTGGAGAATTGAGAACGTTTCATTTCTCTTTGGAGCACAGCCATAGCTGGCCAATGTAAACCTTTTTGTGAAGCGGCACCCATCTGGCCTTTATAGACAGGCACTAAATTCCCTGTAAGCGGTGTCATCCATCTGGCTTTATGAATGTATGATGTACTGGGTTCAACCTAAATGATAACATCTGTCTCTGTAGATAAACGACAGCCAATCTATAAAGAACTATCTACATATCTCTATGGAGTACATAATAGGTTGACATGGCTGATAAAGATAAGTGGTGGCATTGGTGGTTTATGTCCCCCACCACTGCCACCATCTATAGTTATTTCAACATCTTCCTTTAGCCATCCCAAATGCTTCAGAAAATACACATTATTTAATGGCTGTGTGTATGTAAGGTAAACCTTCATGACTTTTTTCCACCTGTTCAGTGATGGCTCAACTGTTCATAGTTCTTTTATTTTAATCTTGCAATGAGAAGAGCCTAACTTTCCAAAGTCTGTGTTAATTTTCAGCAATCTTTCTGAGAGTACATAGTTTTGAAGAACCTGCTCGGCATGTGATAGTGAGTTTCCCTTTATCAACTTATATGCTCTACACAGCATCAAGAATCAAAATCTTTCCAATTTATATGCCTGAGCACTCAAACAATTTATCAAAAAACGTGCTCATTTCCAGAGCAAGAAGCAATTAGTCATATTAAACATTCAAGACACTGAATAAAAGAGAACAGTTTAGAAAATTGTAATGTAAACACACAAGAATGAATTCTTATCACTTGAATAGTTTAACTGCAGGACGGCAGAGCTTTCATTGGGTAGAATATGCCATGTTTGCTTTAGTAACTAAGCCAAAGGTTTGCACTTACAGAACAACCACAGTGTTATTACGGAAGGGTAACCATTTGTTAGGGCCCTGAGCTGGGCTCTAGTGTCACCCTCTTGAGTCGCTGTCAAAATGGACTTCGTTAGGTAGCCTAGAGTTTTACCACAGAAATAAACTGGCCCCGAGGTGCAAAAACGCAGCATTAGTAACGACGAGCAGAAAACACTCTCTGATGGACAAGAGTCTAAGGCACACTGAGTCATTGCTCTGGACCTAGAACCAAGGACAGTTGCTCTGGATATACTGCCATGAATGATATGTTGCAGTCCCTGGTTTTCTTCTCCAGGGTGGAAAGAAAACAGACGTTTTTTGCTGACAAAATTCTGCTCTTGATTTAAGACAATGCATACAATTACTCATAAATACTTTCTAGCATCTAGATATATACATTATGTCCTCCCAGCTGTTTACTCGACTTAAATGAGTGATGCTCTTTAGGCCATTAGAAGGCTTTGGGGTTTTTTAGCTAAAATGACCAAGCAGAAGGAATTCCTTCCTAGCGTTACTCCTTTGATTACCACCCCATCAGGAGCTGGATCAGCTGTACCTGACACATGGAGAACAGCAGAGAGAGGGCGAGTGCTGCCCTTTGTCCTGTGCAGCCATCATCCGAGGGAGGCATTGTCATGCCTTCATATTCATTTAGGAAAACCATAGCTTTGCCCCATCACCCTGGAGTCCTTTAGAACCACTGGTGAAACAGGCAGAGATTCATTCCTCAAATACATTGGATATTTCTAAACCACCTTAATAGTCTATTAATTCCCTTCCAGGAGACAATAATATATTTTATACAAATTAAACACACAAACAAGCACAGTCTCACACATACATACACACATGAGACACAGCTACTTTTATATTAAATACAAAATTCTTATTTTGTACAACTAAAAATAGTTTCCAAGTTCAGACCAAAGAATTAAAAAGAATAATGATATATCTACTGCTTTCAGAGACAAATAATGGAATTTCTTTCATCAATCCTCCCAAAATTTTATCTGTAATTTTTGGAAAATAAAATAAAAATTTCAATAGAACCTAACTATAAAATAATAATATTTCTGGTGAGCATAATACAATTTTTTAAATGTCATTATGAGGAAGTGTGTTTTAGTCACAAAGTACACCACTGAATTGGCTGTGGAAAGAACATTGAACTTGGATTTAGGACCTGGGTTCTAACCTTGATTATTCAGCCAATGAGCTGAGTTTAGATAAGTTCTTTCCCCTGGTAACTTTTTTTTAAGATTTTATTTATTTACCTTTTAAGAGAGGGGAAAGGAGGGAGAAAGAGAGGGAGAGAAACATTGATTGGTTGTCTCTTGCATGCCCCCAACCAGGGACCTGGCCACAACCAGGCATGTGCCCTGACCAGGATCAAGCCAATGATCTCTCAGTCCATTGGATGATGCCCGACCCACTGACCCACATCAGTAAGGGCTCCCTTAACTTTGTATATAATAGGAAGAATAATTATAATAGATGATGACTATGAAAATTAAATGAAGTAATAATGCATATGAATATGCCAAGCATAATGGCAGGCACATAATAGATATTTGGTAAATAGTAGAACATATCCCTAGTTATTTAGGGTTTTATACTCTTTAGGCTGTAAAGGCTATAAAATCTTCTAAAAGCAATGGATAGAAGCCAGTCTGAACCCAAATTTTTTTAATTACTTTATTATTGTTCAATTACAGTGAACCCAACATTTTTAAGTGGAAGTTAATTTTAAAATATGAAAATGAGAGGTGAAATTTTTCCTGACTTACTTTTATAAAAACAATAATTTACTGTAGAAAAGGGTGAAAAGAAGTATGCATTTCAGACCTGCGATTTTACAGTTAGGTTCTACTGAAATTTTTATTTCATTTTCCAAAATTGTGGGAGGGTTGATAAAAGAAATTCCATTATTTGCCTCTGAAAGCAATAGACTATATTTTTGCCTGTAATGGCGCAAGAGAATAAAGAGACCCCTTTCAACTCAGCAGTATGGCTCAGGGCAAGTCTGAACTCCTAACAATAGAAGGCAGACAGGCAACTCCCCGAAGGAAGAACCACCTCTATACCTTGAATCCTTTGGTGTTATCTTCTGATAGGAATGCTAGCCTGATCCCAAACAAAAGAATCAACTTATGTTCTCATTGACATTTCATAAAATCAAGGTTATTTTCACATTAAGAAAGCCACAAATGCTCACTTAATATACCTAACACTTTGGATGAGTTGACCAAAATAAACTGATGAGTTTATTTTGCTGGACAAGTCCCACTGCCCTTTTACTGAAAAGGGAAAAGACGATTTTGGTGGTCAGGTCTTCAGGAAGTGAACTCCGAGAGGACTGAGATTTGCATGCACAGAGTTTGCTGGGGAGTACCCTGGGCATTACCGCCTGTGGGTTAGTAAAAGAAGCAGAACTGGGCAGAGAGAGAGAGAAGATGAGCACCACAAAGACCTCAGCCAGTCTTAGGGGTGCTCTGGAGCTGGGGCTGTGGACAGCAGCCTTGTCAGAATTTGGGCAAAGGAGTCAACCTTTGTATCCTCATTGAACATTTGATTCAGGCTCCCCTGGAACGGAATGGTATTTATTAAACAGGTGGGAACTCAGCTTTGCATTGTTGACCTTCAACACTCCCAGAAGCTGCGAGAAGGAGATTTTCAGTCCCAAGAAGGAAAGATGGAGATAAGAGGCTGTTCCTGAAACTTTTACTTGGCATTCCTCATTATGGTTGCTCTAACCCCGCAGGCTTAGGCACCAATTGGTGTTTCTTCCCATTACTTATATTTTTAGGGACTGGGGAAGTAAGCAGTGTGTGGATCTTTACACACCTTGAGCCAAAGCTGGGCCAGGACTTTATTTGTTATTTCCTATATGCTCTGTGTCCAACATGCCACAAAATGTTTGGGTATTCCCCTGTCCTCAGTGTATAGCTGGCTACTAAGTAAATGCCCATAAATTTTTTGCAGAGTGCTAGGAGAATTATTTGCATTTCACTTGTCATGGTCTCGCTCTGTCCTTCCTTCTGGAGATCAAGTCTCTCCCGTATTGAGTGAGTTATGTATTGATAAACTGGCCTAGATCTAGAAAAAGAGTTAGGAATTCTGACATTTTATTGCAGAAGTTAACTAGCCTACTGGTGATCTATTCTTGATTTATTTTAATTGTGTAGATTGAGCAATACCTCTCCTGACTTCCCATCTGTCTTGCACATGGAGATGCTAAATGAGAAGGGACCCCAAAACACTGGAATTTATTTATAAAAAGATTATGTATTCCCATACAATGTATTCCTTGCATGAGGGGCATGTAAAAAGGATGGAATGGCAATTACAGACCGGGATAAAACAGTGCAAGCAATTTATCTGACAAAAGATGTATCTGGAATGTATAAATAAGTCTAAAAATCCAACAGTAAAAACAAAAGCAAACCATCCAGTTAGAAAATGGGCAAAAGACATGAACAAACATTTCACTGAGAAGAGTCTACAGACGACAAATAAGCACCAGGAAAGATGTTTAACGTCATTAGCCACTAGGGAAGTACAAATTAATGACACGAGGAGGTATCACTACATACCCATGATAATGGCTAAAATACAAAACAGCTGAAAACCAAATGCTGGCAAGGATACGGAAACCTGGGCAAGCGAAATCACTTGTACATGGCTGGTGAGAATGTGAGATGGTACAGCTACTGTGGAAAACAGTTCAAAAGTTTCTTAAAAACTGAACATGTATCTATCAGACAACCCAATAACTGCACTATTGGGCTTTTATCCCAGGGACATGTAAATTTATGTTCACAAAAAAACTGTGTACAGGTGTTCATAGCAGCTTTATTTGCCATAGCCAAAACTTGGATCAGCCCAAATGTCCTTCAGTAAATGAATACACACATAGTATGGAATGCTACTCAGAAATGAAAAGAAGTGAGTTCTTGATTCAATACAATTTAGATGAATCTCCAGGGAATTAGACTGCATGGGAGAACAAGAAACAGCCCAGTCTCAAAATTTCTCATATTGTATCATTTCATTTATGTAACATCTTTTGAAATGCTAAAACTTTAGAAATGAGGGAGCAATCAGTGGTTGGCAGAAGTTAGAGATGGAGCACAAGAAGGAAGTGGCTGTGGTGATGGAAGAGCAGCAAGTGTCAGCATCTTGGCCGTGGTGATGAACACACACACATACACACATGTACACACACGTGCACACACACACACGAGGTCGATGGGTTGTGTCAATGTCAATATCCTCATCGTGATATTACACCATAGTTCTCCTAAATGTCACCATGTTACCCCTGGGGGGACACTGGGCAAAGTGTACAAGGGATCTCTCTGTATTATTTCATAAAACCACGTGTGAGTCTACATTTATCTCAATAAAAATTTCAATTAAAAATGATATTGAGAGATTTTACTTATTTGGTCAACAGATGAAGAACTCTATGCATATACATTTGTAGGCACCAGAAACTCAGTAGATGCTAGGTAGGACACCTCTCTAGCTGTTGTCAAGCATATATCTCTTGTGCAAGGATGGAGAGCGAACAAGCTTTCAGAAGCTGATTTCACGGCTGGTGGTCTGGGTGTAAAGGTAGGTAGACCCCAGCACTCTCTGCAGCAGCTTATGTAGCCTTGTGATTTCAAATGCAGGCAAAAGCAGTGCTGGACAGTGATTATGATGTCACATCCATAAATATTCAATAATAATGAAAAACACTAAAGCAGTAGGGAGATATACACAAAACCAGAGCAGGATTTGATGTCTCAAGACGTAAGAACCAGCTGTGAAAAATGCCCAGCCCTTGAGGAAAAGATAATCACAAAAAGGAAGTACTGTTATTATACAGAGAAGCTTTGCAAGCCACACCACACATTCGGTCATGGTGGGGACAGGCGGGCAATTCCAGCGTCAAAGGAAATAGTAGCTGGAAGAACAAACCAATCAGAGGAGAGATTACTGAGAGTGGGTTGGGACTCCAGGGACCTGTGTAGCAGAGGAAATAAATGGGAAGAAAGGGTGGAGAACGTGCTGATTTATACCCCAAGACTTGATGGGAAGGTATCTGTGTCTCGGTTTCAAGGCAGAGTCCCATCTGCTCCAGATGTGTGTTTGTCTGCACAAGTGAGTGCACGTGGCAGGGTGTGTGAATTTGTGATTCACATAGTAGTGATCTGTATCTGTTTTGGTCTTGCTGTCTTGACACTTTCATGAAGTGGTTGCAACCCTTGATGTCACAGTTCAGAATTTCCTCTTAATTAAAAGCAGGATGGTGGGGCTTAATTACACTACAGGGAGGTCTAATAAGGTATCACCAAAGTGATCATGAGATCTCGCTAGGCTTACCACAAAACTGTAAATATCTGTGATAATGCTCCTCATGGGCTGGATTCTGCAGTAATGCTCAAGGAAATTCTGAGCTTGTCCCAGATAGTGCAACAGCAATGAAATAGCCACACTTAATTACTGGAAAAAGATTGACATTTTATTTTCAGATACAACTACATGAAGTGAAATTTGACGGTATGTTCTGAAGAGAGGCAAAAATAACAACAATAATAATAATGATGATGATGATGCAAGGAATTGAAACCAAGACTGAGACCATCCGAAATGACACAGAGGCCCGAGCAGGTAGCTCAGTTGGTTAGAGCGTCATCCCCATACGCCGAGGCTGCAGGTTCCATCTCCCATCAGGGTCCATGCATGAATCAACCAATGAACACATAAATATGTGGAAGAACAAATGCATGTTTCTCTCTCTCTCTCTCTAAAATCAATTTAAAAAATGATACAGACAAAAAATGCTAATTAGCAACTAGCTAATGATATCTCACTGAAGGTCTCTCTGAAAGCTGCATGTTTTTTTCCATCAGAGCATCTGCAGCCCTGTGGGTACAGATTGTCAAAATGCAGTTAAGGAAGTTTGCAAGGGGCACACAATGATTATGATGTCGAATCCATGATTATTAAATAATATAATAAAACACCAAAGCAGCAGGGTGATATACACAGAACCGGGACAGGATTTGATGTCTCAAGACCTAAGTAAGAACCAGCTATGAAAAATGCTCAGCCCTCAAGGAAAAGATAATCACAAAAAGAGTGTACTGTTATTATTGCAAGTTGCACCATACATTCACGGCCAAAGAATTAGGTGACTTTGGAAGGAGGCCTGTGATGAACCTTAGAGAATGTAAGTAGGAAATAGGTTTAATAGCTGTTGACTGTGACCCTGGTGGATGCTCCAAGCTCTCTCTGTAATGAACCTAGCACAGACCCAGTTGTATATCCTGTCCCAAAAAGCCGACAGTCCATTGCTTAACCTACAGCACGTGTTGTGTGAAAACCTGCTTTTGTTTTTGCCACAGAACCTCTGCCAATTTCCTTTAATTGATCTGGATTATTGTGCTGATTCTCGAAAAAGAATCCAGGCAGTCAGAAGGCCCACATTTCTCTTCGAGGATTATCCTCAATTCACAGATGGAAACAGGATCCAGCTAGATTTATCGAGGGTCCAGTTATCCAGTTAGACCCAGAGCTTTGTTACACCTTAGACTTTCTGTGGCTCTGATCGCATTTCCCTAGCTTGAAACTGACAATTTTAGGATGATTTTTTTCCTTCCCTGTCTTTCACAGCCATAACTCCATTTGGATGTTTGCTTCATTTTTCTTGTATGAATCTAACCTGATATGAATTTATCCACAGGCAGGATAAAGCTTAATAAAATTTCTGATTCTCTTTTGTTGGGGTATTATCACTCAGTAACAATTATTATGGTCTTCTGAAATTTTTTTTCTTTTTTCTTTATGGCAAATCATGCACATGCACACCAATGCATAGTCACAGGCTCACCGATGGGGACCTACAGACATGGACACACACACACGCAAAACACAGACATTCCATGTATTTGAGGTTTCTCCGTGAGGGAAGGACAGATGCTGCCCGTGTTTCGCTCTTTGATTGGGCCCTAACTTCAGCACTCACCTTGGTAGTTTTGACCCTGCGGATTCAGGCAACAATGAAGTACCTCTGTAGGACATTTCTGGGGTCGTGATTCCATCGTTGTACCTGTAACCAAGGAAACTGTCTTTTATTTTTCCAGTCCACTACTAACCCACCCACTTTTGCACCTGTGACTCTCAGTCCCTGTATTGCAGAGAATTCAGGATTTTTATGCATTCAGGAAGCACCAGGGTTTTGTCCTCAGATAAACTATTACTATTCTTTATATATTAGCATAAGAACATCTTGCATTTTGTTCTTTGATATTGCTTAGACATTCAAAACATGCAAAAAGCCAATATATGCTTTCTCTAGAGCAGGTATTCATGGAGCAAGAATTTAGGAAATAATGCAGAAAAAGGAAGGCTAGAAAAGACCAATGATAAACAGTGACAGCTTTGCCGAGAACCAGCCCCATGCCTCCTGAGAGTGGAGATGCATTTACATTTGGCTTTTCATTTCTCCATCAATTTAGACTGTATTTTTGTGAAAATTAGATAAGATATATGAAAAGCTGAATGCTTGGGACATGGCAGACAACCAATACCTATAAAGTTTTTACTACTATTTGAAGCATCTTCTTGTCATAAACAGAATTTACCCAGTCGGTAAAGAAAAGTTGCAACCTAGCTGAGCCAATTAGAATAAAACACTTCAAGCTGAGAACACACACTTAACATTACCATAAAAATTCTAAACCTCACCTTCATCCAAGAATATCAGAATTATTGAATTCAATTCTGGAAAACCTAAAAATTCCTATTTCCTGTCTCTAAGTCTCCCTGAGCTTTCTTTCATTCCAAAAGAAACCAGGCAAATTTCCAAGTCATTTCATTTTTATTTGTTCCATGTTATCTTTCAATGGAGACTAATAATTGGCAGGACCATCCATATATGATGATCTCTTCATGTGTACATATTTATAGCAGATCTTAGCAAAGGAAGGGGACAGCCATGCTTGTCTGGAAGTAAAATCCCATTTCAGAAAGCACGCTGTCTCCTGATACATGTGGTGACAATGCTGTGTCTCCAGTGTCACCATTCATGGAGTGGCAGTAATCACCCATCTTAGAGCGATAATGTGCAGTGGCTGTTTTGGATGTTGTCATGCAATAAATAAGTGACAAATAAAATAAAAATGGAATCCAAGACCCTTACTCCAAGCCCATGCCAACTTATATGCTCAAACAGATTAACAGTTAAAGCTTCTGGAAATGCTATAATAAGGTTATTTAGCAATGCCATTGGGAGGTCTCAGATATTTTATTTATTATATTTTTATATTTCTCAGATTATTATTTCTTATGTTTTTTACATTACATTAGAAACTTCTTATTAAATCATATCTCTGTTCTATTTAATTCTGGTGTGTTAAGGTCACTTTTATAGGTCTGTCTCTAGATATATGTATAAATTAAGTAACTGTTATACAAAATATTAAGTATATGCAAAATATCTGAAAAAAACTATATCACCAACTCATCATTTTTTTATTTTCCAAAATGTTTGAGGAAGTCATTTTTTGTTTTCTATTTATTCATTTTAGTTTTAGCTCAGATAATAAAGTGACCCATCAAGTAGAGATTATGGGGGAGAAATCTAACCATCATAATCACTTTGGAAAGAAAAATAAAAGTGACATTTCCTGTAACTTAACCAAGGTTTAAAAGAAATCTGTAAAAAGTACTTCATGAATTTCCTACGTGGCTTTTTGTGTTTGTCACCAATTTTATACACACAATATATGATATCAGGTAAAATATTCATTGTTTGAATTAAGGAGATTGTGACCTCAATATTATATAGTATTTGATAAAAAATATTTCTGTGGCTAAGAAAAAACCAATCCCAGCTCTCCACCTAGCTCCCTCCATTACCAGAGACCATGTAACATTCAAGCATTCCCTAGAACACTTAGGTCACAAGGTCAATCCCTGCCTTGTTCACAGTGATTTAAAGTCATTAGCAGCTAATGATTATTTGTGTTGAACAAGAGCCCAATCATGCCACAAGCTGTCATGGTTGGTATTAATTATCAGCCTTGGAAGCAGCAGCAAGTTCAGAAATTGAATAAACCTACCAAGCACTGCCTCACTGGTAGGAAGTTGCCTTACTCACCCATACCCGCTAGGAGCAGGGTGCCTCGATCTGGACGAGGGGCCATTAGGAAACCACAGTTCATCTCCGGTCATGTTTATGGCAGAGGGACAGATAAAAAAGTGCACGAGAAAAAGGAGAGTGGGGTTGTTGCTCCTAATATTCAAAAGTATGATTCAAAGAAATAATATCCAAGAATAACTGAAGGCTTAGTTTAATCAAAAGCAGATTAAACATGTCACTGATATCCAGTTATTAATAGGTAATGCCAGCAACAATAATCACATACCTTGATGTCACTGCCGGGCCCTGGCCTGTAGGTGAGTCATATGATGAAAGCCCCTGTGTAAATTGGAAGTGCTAACCTTTCC
>VMDR010029389.1:0-12739 GCA_007922815.1 Macrotus californicus | reverse complement strand
CAGGGATGGGCTAACCAGAACTCTTGTGATGCTCTTCCTTTTCCAGTTTGTTTATCATTTGTCCTTGTCTTTTTTCTCTAATGGAGAGTGAGGGGCAGATAGTAAACAAATATTTGTTCTTTATTTTGGAGTCTTATATCAATCCCTGAATTTCCTGGGCATACTCTCCAAACTATTTAGAACTAAATGAAAACCTTATTTTCTAGTATGTAATATTGTCCTCTTATTTCCAATTATTTAATGTCCAATGTACAGGTTTTATATATCTTCACATATAGTCATTTGACACATTAACATCAATTTGGGCCACGTGACTGTGCAATAGAATGCAAACAGAAGTGGCAAATACAATGTCCAAGCAGAAGCTTTGAGAGTCTCAGTGTACTCCAGCCAGTTCTCCCTCCCTCTGCACTGACAATGGCATGCCCAAAACGGAAGAATGAGGAAAGATCAACGAAGGGAAAGATGTGTCATTAAAGACCAAGGCTAAGATAATTCATACTTTCACATTCCCAATTACTACATAAGAATACAAAAGTTGGACAGTGAAGAAGACTGATAGGGAAAAAAATGGATTCATTTGGAATATGGTGTTGGAAGAGACTGTACAGATGCCCCAGACTGCCAGAAAGATAACCCACTGGGTCTTGGAGGCAAAAGTAACAAACCTAAAGATGTCCTACTTTGGACACATCATGAAAAGGCAGGGTTCTTAGGAAAAGACAATGGTGTGGGAGGTGGAGGAAGGAAGCAGCAGGAAAAGAGGAAGACCAAGCATGAGATGGATTGATTTCATAAAAGAAGGCACAGGCATGATTTTACAGCAACTGAGCAGAGCTATTGAGGACGGGACATGTGGACATCACTCATTCATAGGGTCACCATGAGTTGGAGCAGACCCACCAGCACGTTAGACATACCCAGAATAAGATAGGTAGAGTGAAGCTGCAGCTGATCTACAGGTGAATCATGACATGAATAAGAAATAAATATTTATTATTGTAAAGCATTGAGATTTTGCAGTTGCAAATAATATAGCAAAAGTTCTTGATACACTGTGATAGATTTAGAATAATAGGCCATTTTAGTTCTAATGCATAGAAACAGAGATTCAGTTGGAAGTTGACATAAAAGCTTAATATTTGTATTTGTTTCATTGTCATTGAATTTTCATTTTAATTATAGTATTGTCCAGGGCTTGAATAAAAGAATATGCATTCCCTATAAAAGAGACAAAGTATGAGCTTCAGTTTAGCATTCAACTGTAAAAAGACAGGTAAAGTTCAGTAAACCCTTGGAATTTATGGATTTAAATTTGACCGGAGATATTGAAATTAAGAACAAATTGACAGTAACCAGAGGGGAGTTGGGAGGGGATAATGGAGGGAAAGGGGGGAAGGGTTTCAGGAGCATCTATAAAGGACACATGGCGGGTAGGATGAAGGGTGGGAAGTGGGGATGGCTGGGGTGGGGAGGAAGAGTGGGGGGAAATGGAGACAACTGTACTTGAACAACCATAAGAAAATGTGAAAAAATATTTTGACCCTTACAAGTGATTGTTAGACCTGTGACATGTGGTGATCTGTAATCTTGCTGAGGCATCCATTTGAATGGTATTCTCAGTGAATCTGTGGTTCGTCAGCCACGATACATGTCACTGAGGTTGTGGGAAGGCCTAGTCCTATGCTCCCCAAAGTGTAGTCCCTGGACCATCAGAATCAGGGTTCACTCTAAAGTGACTGAATCAAAAACTCTTGGGTCAGGGCCTAGCGACCTGTTTTAACCAGCTCTCCAGGAGATTCTAATGTTTATTAAAATTTGAGACCCACTGGCCTTGTCATTTTCCATGAAGACCTTTGCTACTCTCTCTACCACAGAGTAAGACAGGACTTGGGAATTGGCATTTTAAAAAGCTTCCTTGTTATTTCTGATACAGGTGGCTTATTTCACTGGCTTACATTTTAAGAGATGATTTAATAGTTATTCAGACTGTTACTATTATATAATGATATGACAGTGGAAATTTAGAGAGAGCAAATGTCAAGGGTCTTGAGCACACACAATTTAAGGTAGTAAATTGATGTTCAAATGCTTATTATTGTAAAGAATATTGGATTTTGTAAAACAGCAAAACAGCAAATATGACCCCACCACGTCTCCTGACATCAATAACAAGGAGCTAGTCCACTGGAAAAAACACAAAACATAACACCCTATTCCCTGCTCTCTCAACCTCACATTGTACCTGTCTGCTCATCCTGTGGTATTGGAAATTCTGAGGACGAGGCACTAGAAGAGACGAAACTAAAAATGAGAAGTTTGGAAAATAGCTTCCCAAGGGCAGAGGCCTTAAATTACAACATTAAGGCAGAAATCAAGGTTAGGTTGGAAAATGTAGCTCTGGCCAGGGTGTGGGTTAGGATGAAGAGGGATCCTAATTGGAGTAAATAAAAATAGCAAAAAAAGGGAAAAGAAAGGAAAGGGAAGGGAAGGGAAGGGAAGGGAAGGGAAGAAAAGGCTAAGACTAATGGCCCATCTTTTGTGGCAACATCAGGCACGTGTTAAATCAGCACCAGCAGACCATAATCTGCTGCTGGTCTTAATGCAGAATTATTTCTTGTGGCTAGAATGTAAGTACAATGGGAGCATGCATCTAGTCAGTCTTGTTATCATACTAACCCAAACCCCTGATCAACCAGTGAGGCACAAAGGCATCCTTACTGTGCAGCTAAGCCTCAAGGTTCCTCCCTCGCATGAATCATTTACAATATATAATTTTACTTTTGTAATTTTGTATTATTTTTCTCAAAGAGGACTCTGCAAATTGTACAAGTTTCAGATCTCCTCAAATATGGATCCAACTTTAGTTAGGAGTCAGTCGATTGAGGTGAAAGATGCTTGGGCAAAGGTGCTGGTGGGAGCATGAAAAGGGAAAGATTAGATTAATATGTTTCGAACAAACTCAGCTATACCCTGTGATTGGCTGGATTGTTGAGGTACAAGGAAAAGGAAATAAAAGTAAACTATCCGATGTCTTTCTTTGGTGGTGTTATTAAGTTCAGAGATAAGTCATTTGTACCAGACATAATATCAGGATATCGATTAACATTAAAAAGCATCTCAACGATACATTTCTTACCAAAATGGAGAAATAGCTCAATTCTACCATAATTAGGTAGATTATAAACTACTTAAGTGGCTGTAACAAATGACTCTGATTGAAAAGTCAACATAAATCTGGAAGTTTCTAAGGTATGTTAAATGTCTAGGTCTTTGTAGCTCTCTTTTCAATATGTTTGTCAATGTTTTGAATCAAATTACAAGCTCATGCTCATTGTATTTACATGGTAATATAATTCTGAAGGGGCAAAAAGATAAAGAACTGACAAGGAGTGAGAATTAAATTCTAAATAATTTTAATTGGGATATAAGGCTAAGCAATATTGTTCAAAGTGACTTTGAAGTTACTATTGCTGCTGAATTTATTTTGTGTCAGGTATGTAATGTCCATCCACTGAGGTTAATGTTATTTTAGGCACATTAATAGAAATGCTTTCTAGACTCTAGAATAAATGAAAAAGAAGTGGTAGCCTCATTTTACTCCGCAATATTCACTGCTGTCTTCAAAGAAGAGCCTGGCCTGGCTGGGTGGCTCAGTCAGTGAAATACTCCCAGCAAGGCCTGCCACTCAGGAACCTTAGCCCCTAGCTGCAGACCCACCAGCCAGGGGATGAGGGAGCAAAAGCATGTGGCATTTTTGCACACTCTACTTTTAAAGACCCCACCCATAACCCCCTGCCTTGGCAGATGTAGATGGGAGGGTATGTCCTTCCCATCCAATCTCCCTCCTAGCTTTTAGCATTAGCCCTAAGCACCTCTTGTTGCTGCGTCATGCACTTGTGGTCCCAGTTGCAGCACGTGCTGCCTTTGATGCTTTTCCACCCCTCCCATTTCCAGGATGTGTCCCACCAATTACAATTTCCCCCTTCAACACTCTGGACACTTGTAATCTTACAAGGCCAGATGGACAAAGGTCTCATTCTTCTGTAACTACTTCCTGCTGGACAAGAAGCGTAGTCCTACCTATCCCCTGGTTGAGAGATCCCTAACAAAAGGGCATCTGGAGTGGAGGGGAGCCTCAACATGAGGGGGGGAAGAGGTTGCAAAGTCCAGGTTAGTTGGTTGTCCCTGTAAATCAGCACACACGATGTTGAAAGGGTGGCTTTACTGGATGAGTTGGCATTCTTGTTGAATTCTGGAGGTAACGTTTGGCAAGAGGGCTAGAAGTCACTACCAAAACTGTAACAACTAAATAACAAATGTAGGGACTAATTCTACAGTGTTCCTGATTAAGAAAAAGTGGCTTCCTTGGAGGAAGGTGTGCAAGGCATGTCACACTTGTCTGAAGCCCAATTGCCTATTCTACTCAACTTAAATTAGGCTGAGGGGAAAATCCTGAGATTCTCCCTTTAGCACTTCTGAACCCTTTCTGTCCAAACTTTAACACCGAAAAGGAGAGCAGTTTTAAAGTGAAGCCGATAAGCTACCCCAAACCTTCCCAAACTCAACCATTTAGTCCAGCCAAACTGCTGAGTCCCAGGAGGTGGTGATGCAGGTGGGCTTCTCAAATGGGGCCTTCACCATTTTTGAGTCCACAGACTGTCCTTTGAGACAATGTTCAGTTGCAAGACTTTTGCTGGGATGATAGTGAGAAGTGATGACTCGAGATCATCAGGTGAAACCAGTTCCACTCTCAAGGAAAAACAAACTTTGAAGACAGTTAGCTGCCCTAGAGCCTGATGTTCATGACTGAGCATCGAGATTTTCCTTAAAAATGATTCTTCTCCCTAAGATCACCCTCATTGTCCTAAAAAAGATGCCAGTTTTCAATTTTGCCTCATTGTTTGTATAAAAACAAAAAGAACAGCACTGAACACATAGGCTATTTAAGTCTGCTTTGCTGGAACTTACACAGGGAAGTTTTAGACTGACCTTTAGTCAGCCCTTGAGGGCACAGAATCCAAGCCCCACACCTGCTATTGGCACTGCCTACAGTACCTGTATTCCTCAAGCCCTTGAGGTTCCTATCATTTTTAAGGTTTCTCTTTACTATCTTTCAGAAAAGCAACCTCTGTTCCTTCCCTGGAAAGACTGCCTGGAACCACATGACCAAAAAGTTACCAGGCCACTTATCCAGTGGGTTTTCACTAGCTCCCAAAGTCAATATTAGTTCCTCAAGGCTTTCTGGTAACAACCAGAGCATAAGTATGCATCCTTCAGGAATGAAATTCTAGTCAAAGTCTTGGTTATTAAAATCATAACTTGAAACTGGTCTTATTGGTTTCATGCCAAGGAAATTTTCTACCATAATTCACTCATTAAGAATGCCAAATTCTGAGGACTTCCAGCCAAAATGGAGGCATAGGTAGATAAACTGTAGTTCCTCACACAACCAAAATAAGGACAACAACAAATTTAAAAACAATAAACCAGGACTACCAGAAAATCGAACTGTAAGGAAATCCAATAACCAAGGAGTTAAAGAAAAAAACATTCATCCAGACTGGTAGGAGGGGCAGAGATTGTCAGGGGGCGAGGAGAGGACTAGTGGCAAGGTAGTGGTTGGAGGACCTGGGTGGTCAAGGCAGTGGCTGGTGTACCAGGTGAGGTGGCAGCTGGTAGACTGGGCGGTCCCACCTTTGCATGCATATAAACCAGGAGGAACAACTGAAGAGAGAGACAGACTGCTCAACCCAGGGTTCCAGCATGGGGTAATAAAGCCTCAAAGCCTCTGATTGAAAATACCTGTGGGGGTTATGGTGGTGGGAGAAACTCCCAACCTCACAGGAGAGTTTGTTGGAGAAACCCACAGGGTCCTAGAATGTACACAAATCTATTAACCTGGGAATCAGCACCAGAAGAGCCCAAATTGCTTGTGGGTAGCAGAGGAAGTGACTGAAAGCTGGCCAAGAGCCCAGCAAGTGGCATTGTTCCCTCTCGGACCCCTCCCCCACATACAGTGCAGCGACTTGGGTTGCCCCGCCCTGGTTAATACCTGAGGCTCCACTCCTTACTAGCATGCCAAGGGAAAAAAAAAAAAAAAAAAAAAAAAAAAAAAAAAAAAAAAAAAAAAAAAAAAAAAAAAAAAAAAAAAAAAAAAAAAAAAAAAAAAGGCCCAAATGAAAGAACAAATAAAAGCTCCAGAAAAAATACAACTAAGTGATGAAGAGATAGCCAATCTATCAGATGCAGAGTTCAAAACACTGGTAATCAAGATGCTCACAGAAATAGTTGAGTATGATCATAAAATAGAGGAAAAAGTGAAGGCTATGCAAAGTGAAGTAAAGGAAAGTGCACAAGGAACCAACAGTGATGGGAAGGAAACCAGGGCTCATATTAACAGTTTGGACCAGAAGGAAGAAATAAACATTTAACCAGAACAGAATGAAGAAACAAGAATTCAAAAAAATGAGGAAAATCTTAGGAATTCCCTGGACAATTTTAAATGTTGTCCATGAGGACGCAAGGCAAGGTGGTGGATGGGGTTGGCGAGGCAGCAGCTGGCATACTGGGCAGTCCCACATTTGCATGTAGAAAAGCTGGCAGGAACAACTGGGGTGAAATACAGACAGTGCAACCCTGGGTTCTGGTGAGCGAAACTAAAGCCTCAAAATCTCTGGCTGTAAAAACCTGTGGGGGTTGTGGTGGTGGGAGGAACTTGCAGCCTCACAGGAGAGTTTGTTGAGGAGACCTACAGGGTCCTAGAACATACACAAACCCACCAACCCAAGAATCAGCACTTGAAGGGCCCAATTTGCTTGTGGGTAGCAGGGGAAGTGACAGAAAGCAGGGTGAGAGCCAAGCAAGTGACATTGTTCCCGCTCTGACCCCTCCCCCACATAGGGCAACACAAGGCTGCAAAGTGGGTTGCTCAACTCTGGAGAATACCTAAGGCTCTACCTGATACAATGTAACAGGTGCGCTGAAACAAAGAACTAGGGCCCAAATGAAAGAACAGATAAAAATTCCAGAAAAAGAACTAAGGAACAAGGAAATAACCAACCTCTCAAATGCAAAGTTCAAAACACTGGTATTCAGCATGCTCACAGAAATGACTGAGTACTGGTGCAAAATAGAGGAAGAAGTGAAGGCTATGCAAAGTGAAATAAAAATATACAGGAAACCAACAGAGACAGGAAGGAAACCAGGACTCAAATCAATGATTTGGAGCAGAAGGAAGAAATAAACATTTTACTGGAACAGATTGAAGAAATAAGAATGCAAAAAAAAAGAGAAGCTTAGGAACCTCCGGGGCAACTTTAAATGTTCCAACATCTGAATCATAGGGCTGCCAGAAGGAGAAGAGGAAGAGCAAGAAATTGAAAAGTTATTTGAAAACATAATGAAGGAGAACTTCCCTAATTTGGTGAAGAAAATAGACTGCCAGGAAGTCCAGGAAGCTCAGAGAGTCCCAAAGAAGTTGGACCCAAGGAAGCACACACCAAGGTACATCATAATTACATGACCCAAGATCAAAGAGAAGGAGACAATCTTAAAAGCAGCAAGATAAGCAAGATAAAAGGAGAGAGTTACCTACAAAGGAATTCCCATAAGACTATCAGCTGATTTCTCAGAACAAACCTTGCAGGCAAGAAGGGGCTGCAAAGAAGTATTCCAAGTCATGAAAGGCAAGGACCTACATCCAAGATGACTCTATCCAGCAAAGCTATCATTTAGAATGGAAGGGCAGATAAAGTGCTTCCCAGACAAGGTCAAGTTAAAGGAGTCCATCATCACTAAGCCCTTATTATGTGAAAAGGGACTTATCTAAGAAAAAGGAGATTAAAAATACAAACAGTAAAATGACAACAAACACACAACTATCAACAACCTAACCTAAAAAAGCAAAAATGAACTAAGCAAACAAGTAGAACAGGAACAGATTCACAGAAATAGAGAACATATGGATAATTGATAAGAATACAGTCTGACAGCACCAATTACTGTAGAGCAGCAAGTTTCAACCATTTTCATCTCATGGCACACATAAACTGATTCCTAAAATTCTGAGGCACACCAAAAAATATATGTTTTTTGCCAAAACAAGAAATATATACTTATCATTAACATTGGATAACTATTGTTGTATTAGCTGTTGTCATTTTTTAATTTGACAATCTAAGGGAAAAGAGGTCAGTGCCCTGACTATTCAGTCAGGTATTGCATGTTTTAAAAATTCTTGGGCACACTGGTTGAAAATCGCTGTTGTAGAGGATGCAGATCAGCAAGAACGCTCAAAATGCAGGTGCGGGAATCCAGTGACACAGCCCTACGGAACAATGTATCATTTTCTTGAAAGTTAAGCATTCACATTCTGTACATATCAACAATCTCGCTCCTAAGAAATTCTGAGAAATCCTGGAAAACTACTCCACATGTTAACAGGGGACATGAAAAAGAATATTTATAGTGGCCCTACTCTTAAGAGAAAAAGAAAGCTTTTGTTTTTGTTTTAAAAATGCATTCATAATTATTTTTCAAACAATCTTCTTAATTATTGTAGTCTTTTCAAGCATTACCTTTTGGTAAATTGAATGGGATTTTTTTAAAAGATATATTTTTTAAAAAAAAGAATGCCAAATTCTAAAGGGATCAAGTAAAGAGAAAAAGACAAAACAAAAAGGAAATCTTTGTGCTTCCAATACCCACCAAAATTGCATTTCCATGCATTATATTTTTTATTATTTCCTAACTTAATGTGAAGTTTTCTCCCTTAGAAACCTCAGTTTTTTAAAAAACAGAAACAAAACAAAAAATCCAAAGCAAAGACAGAGTTCCAAAAAAAAAGATAAGAGGTCTAAAACTAGCCTTAGAATATTGTCTCCCACCAACTGGTCACACTAACCGGTCACACAGACAGCCTTTTCCAGGTCCTAAATGGCACAAAGCTCCAATGACAGCGACATTCCCTCACCTCAGCTGGCTCTAACCAGCATCAGACAACCTTTCCTAGGTCCAACTGGCATGAAGCCCCAAGTGGCAGAGACAGGGACTCACCTTTGCCGGATTCTACCTGGCACTAATGGTATGAAACCCCAATGGTAGAGGCCTTCTCTTGCCTATCAGTGTGTCCACTTGTCTGTGGGCAGAGACGTGACCACTCACCAATCAGTCTCATTTCAGAAACATGCTCTCTTGCCCAGCTGGCTCTAACGAGCACCAGATGACCTTCCTTAGGTCCAAATGGCACAAAACCCCAAACAGCAGATACGTGTTCTCATGCAAACCAGTACCTTAAATGACCTGTATGAGGTCCAAATGGCATGAATCTCCTAATGACAGAGACAGAGGATTCCCGGTGTCAACAAAACAGCTAAGTTCCCCAAGTCCCCAAAAGATCAGAAAGCAAGAAACAAAACAAAACCTAAAGCAAAGAATAACGGATCCAAGTACTGAGGTTTCTTTCTTTTCAAAAGAATTCTTCTACCTCCTTCTGTGGCCTCTACCACCTTCACAAACCTTTGTATTTTTTCAGCTTTGTATATATATACTTTACAACCTTCTACACTCCTTCTGCAACCTCCACAGACCTTCTTACTCAGGAATAACCATAACTCACCTTCAGTCCTTGTCCTTTTTAATGACAGAATAGACCACACTCAAACTCAGTATCTGGCAGCTCCAAGTCCCTGAATCTCCAAACACATAAATAAAGTGACGGTACATTGTCACTTTGCATTGGGGCCCACTGTCTTCTTCCAAAACAGAAATTTCCCATCTTCCAGAGCACAGGTCTAGCTTTCCCTTCCAGCATCAAGCACAGCAGCAGAGTTCAAATTCTCCTGGGGCAGTGCCCCTTTTATTCATGTGTGGTGGATCCAAGGCTTAACTCCTGTGAGCTTTAGAGAAGAGTGCTTTGTCAGCAGGACATCATGGGGACCAGCCCATTGCTTGGCCTACTGCTGTTTAGGTCCTCGTGTCTTCCAAGTCTTTAGTGAGGTTCAGTCCCCCAGCCGGAATGGGTGTAAGGGCTCATCAGATGGGTAGGTGGACCTGCAATGAGCAAACTTGTGCAGAATGGTCAGTGTTTGCTCTCTATGTTGTACATATTCCTCAATTTATCACTCTTGCTCCAAATCTAGGGGTGGTGCTCCCAGAACCAAGATTTGTAAGGGTCTCTCATAAACTATTTCAAAAACACTTAACTTAAACCCACTTCTGGGTGCTACCCTAATCTGGAGTAAAGCAATGGGAAATGCCTAGTTCCATTTCAAACGTGTTTCATGGTATATTTTTGCCAGGGTCTTCATTGTGTGATTCATTTTCTCAGTCGTTCCCATAGATTGGGGGCTCCAAGATGTACGTAGTTTCCATCTTATTTGCAGTGCCTGTCCAGCCTTCTGGGAGGTATCTGAAGTGAACGCTGGTCCATCGTCACTCTGCGTACTGTGAGGAAGTCCAAACCTAGGAATTATTTCTGTAAGAAGTTTCACTGCCTTCTTCAGAACCTTCAGAACCTTCTCAGTTCTACTGGGATATGCTTCTACCCATCTGGGAAAAGTGTCCACACAAACTAATAAAAATTTGAAATTCCCTCTGGTTTTAGGCATTTGTGTAAAGTCTACCTGCCATTCCTGCCATTTGAGGAAATGTATATTGTACACATTCCCCTTTATATTGCATTCTCTTTTTCACTGGGGCACATTCTGTCTTAGGATTGTTTTTGACACATATATAACAGGCTTAGGTAATCCTCCAAACAGTCCTTTACAAATGGGGTCCTTTCATATGTGATCTAATGAGGTCCATCAAATCATCCCTTCCATAATGGGTCCCTTAATGTTGGTGTTTGAGGATGTGATAGACTAGAGCCTTGGGAAGAAAGATCATACCATGGGTGTTGCTCTTCCATACGGTATTGGGATCAGTTTTAGTGAATCCCCATTTGTGGACCCATTCCTCATCTCATTCTGTGTAATGAGGTTTACATTTTGACAAGTCTAAATAGGGAATCAAAACCCCTAAGCATGGCAGCCCTCTGGCTGCTTGTCATGCTGCTTTATCAGCAGTTTGGTTTCCCTGGGAACTATCCCTTTGGTGTCCTGGGCAGTGCATTATGGTCTGATAGGTTCACTGACTCTAGCAATTGTATAATCTCTTCTGCATGTTTAACATCCTTGTTCCCAAGGGTTAAGAGTCCTCTCTCCTTCCTTGGTTGCTCTATGGGCATGGACTACCATGAAGGCATATTTGGAGTCCATGTAGATGTTAACCTACTTTCTCTGGGACAGTACTAAGGCTGTTATGAGGGTTATCAACTCAGCCTTTTGTGTTGAGGTTCCCAGCACAAGGGCTTGGGCTTCTATTACCTTGTCTACAGTGACTACCACATACCCGGCTCATCACTGGCCATTGTCTATGAAGCTACTCCCTCCATGTCTGGAAACAGAGTGGCCTGATTCAAAGTTGTTGTAGTCTACAAGCTAACATTTGGGTTATCCAACAGAATGGCCTGGTGTTTTTCCGTGCACCCTGCCATCAGCCAATACCCTGCTTTCTGTTCCAATAGAGTTAGAACCTGGTGTGATACCAATACCATAGTAGCCTGTCCCAAAGTGAAATTCTCAGTTGTCTATAATATGCCACAGGTAGCTGCCACTGCTTGAAGACAAGGTGGCCATTCCTTCACTGTGTGATCCAGCTTCTTTGAGAGACAGGCTATGAGTCTGGGAATGTTTCTGAGAGTCTGGGTTAGTAAACCCAGTCCAAACCCCCGCCTTTAATGAATGTATAATTCAAAAGGCTTCTGTAAATTGGGCAATCTTAGCATAGGAGCTGAAACCAGTTTTTTCTTCAAGGTATCAAATGCTACCTTACAATCCCTTGTTCATTCTAAAGGTTCAGAGTTCAGTCAATGTGTAGTTGCCTCTTGAGTGCCCCCCTACTGAAGACCTGGCCCACAACCCAGGCATGTGCCCTGACTGGGAATCAAACTGGCAGCCCTTTGGTTCACAAGCTGGTGCTCAATCCACTGATCCACAATAGCCAGGGCAGGATTCTTTACCACCCCACCCCCTACCCCCAAGAATAGCATTTGGAGGAATATCAATAGGTTTGATTTTATTACAATAATTTTTGAATAGAAATATAAAAGACACAAGTGTGGTAGTGAGTTGCTTGTTGTATTTAATCATAGACAACCACTTAGTAGGCATTTTAGGGGAGATAAGCATTTAGTGTTTGGTTATTTTATGTACTTTAAGGTTCTTTTTAAACTCAGTTTTCAAGAGTCTATTACTCTCTGACTCCTTGATAATTTTTATTTAAATTTTGGGTTGTTTGCCCAACTTCTGAGTTGTTCTTTTAACCACTAATTGAACTTGCAGCAATCCATAACATATACCTTTTTATGTTTTCATGGTTTCATTTGATGGATCCAAAAGAAATCCTTATGGAAAACTCACCTACTGTTTATTCTTCTGGTTAAGCAGAATTCAGTTTATACATAGTAAAACTTAATAAAGTGTAGTTTCTGGCATAATTAAAAGGGTTAAATAACTTCCCTTCACAAAATAAAGACAATGTTTAGACACCTATGGTGAAAGCCCCAGTCAGCTTATAAATTGTAACCTGACCATTCTAGATTTTCAGCTCAAGTTTTGTTTAAAGAGACTCTGTACTCATACTCACCAAAGTCCACAGCCATCTATTCAATTAGCATTAATAAATCAAACCTATT
>VMDR010029388.1:0-12770 GCA_007922815.1 Macrotus californicus | reverse complement strand
TTTATTTATTTATTTTTGAAAAATATATTTTATTGATTATGCTATTACAGTTGTCCCATTTTCCCCCTTTTATTTCCCTCTGCCCTGCACATGCCCTCGCACCCGCATTCCACTGCTTTAGTTCATGTTTCCTATACTATTCTTAACCTTCCCCCTGTCTATTTTCTACCTACCGTTTATGCTTATTCCCTGTACCTTTTCCCTCTCTTCCCCTCTCACTCCCCCCATCTCCATTTCTGTGAGTCTGTTCCTGTTCTAGTTGTTTGCTCAGTTTGGTTTTGCTTTTTTTTTTTTAGGTTCAGTTGTTAATAGTTGTGAATTTGTTGTCATGAAATGCTACCATTTATTTTATAGTCAGTTCTCATTTATGCAAGGGTACATTTATAGAATTTCATTTTAGTACTATGTTTTTGTTTTATTTCTATGCTAATATTTTTGATTTTCAATTATTATAACTTCAGTATTTTTATATTTGATAGAACAAGTTTTTTTTATCCTTTTTTATCAAAGGTATCTTGATATTCTTTGTTATTTTTCTATTGCACATTAATTTTAGAAACAGGGCAGTTCTATGAAAATTTCGTATTGCGATTATGTGATTTAGGTTAATTTGGGGGAGAATTGACTATTTTATGAACCCTAGTTGCAGATAACAGAAAAACTAAAAAATCAGTGGTATAAGCAAGATAGCAGATAATCTCTTGTATTCAAGTAAACTGGAAGTAGGTAGACCATTGCAAGTGTACTGGTCCGTGGTTTTAGGTACTTGAGCTCCTTGTTTGCAATTCTTTCTGGTTTTTTAAAATTTACTTACTTATGTATTTAATTTTAGAGAGAAAGAAAGAGAGGGAGAGAAACATTGACCGGTTGCCTCTCACATGCCCCCAACTAGGGACCTGGCCTGCATCCCAGGCATGTGCCCTGACTGGGGATGAAACCAGTGACCTTTCAGTTCACAGCAGTGCTCAATCCCCTGAGCTACACCAGTCAGGGCTGCTTTCTGTTCTTAAACACACTAGTTGCGTCCCCACTGTATTTTTTAGATATGATACTCCCTGGACTCTCAGTTTAAAAGTTATCTTTTATTTTTGCACTGAGCTACAGTTTTCCGTTTTGTATAATGCTGTCTAGTAACTTGAGTCATATATGGTTTTCTACACATCTTTTCAGAGTGATGTATTTTTATTTCAGTTTGTGTCCTTGGGTATTTAATGTCAATATCATTTCAGTTATTGTTGAAATGAAGCTTAAAATAGATCCTTGATGTTGACTCTTTTGTTAAATAGAGGAGGTATTGTGTGGCCTTAAATCGTGTCTTCGCTTAACTGAATGAGACGTAATAGCTAAGTGATACCTGCCTACGTTTTCAAAACTACCTCTTTAACTGAAAAAATTTTTTCCACTTAGAGAATCGTTATTTTCTGTTCTGCGTCTCAGTGTACTTGGGATGAGTAAGGGCAGCGCTATGGTTCCGAAACACCAGAGGGTGCCAGAGACTCATGTTTTATTCTTACTGTTTCAGAAGTGACAGGTATCACAGCCTCTGCATGTTTGTGTAGTTAAGCCTGTTTAAACTGACTGGCTATTTGATGATAATAAGGAATTACTGTTGGTTTTTCAAAAATGTGATAATACTTTATGGTTAAGTTTTTTTAGACTCCTTATATTTTGGAGAGAAATAAAATATTTGTGGACGAATAATGCATGTATGAGCTCTGTCCTGAAGGTATCCAGCCATGCAATATGAAAAATAGAGACATTTGTTGAAGAAGATACAAGATACAAGAAACATTGTACATAAGACAATAAGGCCTCAGACCCCTTCACAGTAGGCACCTTGGGACCTCACACAGTTCTCCCAGTCACCATCAGCTACCTTGTTGTATTTTCCTGAATCTCATCAATGGTCTGAAATCTCTTACTTTTCAAAGGTGATTTTAGTTTTTGGAAAGGCCAGAACTCACAGGGTGCCAAATCTGGCCTGTAGGGTGGCTGTGTTACCTGGGTGATTTGATGTTTCACCAAAGAACTCTGCACAAGACCTGATGCCTGAGTTGGGTGTGTAGTCGTGATGAAACTGCCAATCACCAGTTGCCTGTAGCGGTGGCCTTCTGATCATCTATATAGTTTCCGTGGAGGAATGTTCAAGCTTAACACAAAGTTTGATGCAGATTCATTGCTCTACTCACTCAGTCACTTTGAATGAGACAGCCCCACAATACATGTGCTAAGTCAATGGCGTCTACCGCCCCCTCTGACTAATACAGTGAAGTTGTCATTGTTCACGCATGCGCATTCCAGTCTACTTTCCTTGGCTGCCAGGTTACATCCATGTCATGCAAACCATTCTTGTTCTATTAATAATGGTTGGACTTTTTCCAGACAAAGCTTGTATATTACTTATGTTAGTGAAGGTCTTTTAAAAGCTAGGAGTTTAATGTGATGTTTAAAACTTTTCTTTAAAAGCTTTTAGAAAATAATATAGGACAAAGGTACATGTTATTTGCATAGATAGTATTATTCCACCAACTTCAATGTCCATTTTTTCATATTGTAGGAATCAGATTCTCTAGTATAGATGAAACATGCGTTCTACCTTGCTTCATATATGATTCATTGATTTGTTGCATTGAGTCTGTTTGCCCTTAAATGTACAAGTGTATCAATAATACATATTGGTTGTATAAGATATGGTACAGTATATATGGTTAAATCATTACAGAGCAGGGACTTGAGAGGGTTCTCCCTCTCATCTTGGAAAGACAGAGGAGATAGCAAAGAAGCATCCATGTGAATTGTGCCCAGATTAACACTGAATCTAGGATCAAAATTAGACAAAAAAGTCTTCTTGGAGGGGTTGCCTCATGCTAGATCTTGTTAGAAAATGGGTTCTTAAACATTTCTCACAGGGGGATTACAGGAATGAAGACTTGGAGATGAGATTGTGACATCTTTCAAAGTTCTTAGCCAGATTTTTGTCATAGAAAAGTGTTATTTAGGAAAAGTTATATTTTTACTTTGAGGCAGAATGAGCTGGGAAGGAGAGACTTTAAAGGCAGACACACCATGAAGTAAAGGTTGGAGTTAGGGGGGCAGGAGGCAGGGTATGTGTTTATGTGTCATCAGCATCCTCAAGAAGGACAGAAGTAAGAGTGATAATACTGTGGTAGGATTCATTGTAAACATTTCCTAACAAGATTACTCATTCAATTAAGAATATATAGTATAGGAAAGGGATGGTAGATACTTTTGAAACAATTTATAAATATTTGCTAGTATAGTAGATATCAACAGTTTCAGAGTTCCCCAATAAATCCTTTATTGTGGGGCTCATCCAAAATGAAGTCTCTGGAGACTAGACCTGGACAGGGATCTGTATTTTTAAATTGGTATCTTTTTATGTTCAGTATAGGTTTAGGACTGTAAGTACAGACCATCAGGTCTCAAATTGTGGTCTACAGAATAGTTCTGAAACTGAGGCTCTTTCTGGGGGGTTGATGGGGTCAAAACAGTTTTCTTCTTCTTCTTCTTCATCATCATCATCATCATCATGGTGTTATTTACCATCTTCGGTGTATTTGCACTAATGCTTTAGAAGCCGCAGCAGTGAGAGAGCTGGCATGTTAGCATTGATCATGACGAGGGCACAGAGATGTGCTTGTAGCCACTCATTCTTTACCCACACTCACGGTAAATAAAAACAAAAGAAGCTAGTTTTTGTAATAAAAATGTTTTCGGTGAAGCAGTACACATTAGTATTTGTATAAAGTCTCAACCCTCGAGTGCATACCCTTTTAATACTCAGCATGACAAAATGGGACGTTTGCATAAAGCCCTTCCTTCTGTTCATGTCAAAGTATTGTGGTTGCCTCAAGTACTTGTGCTTCTGTTTCAGGTGAGAGCTGAGCTAACCATGTTTTTCATGGACCATAATTTTCACTTGAAAGAACAAAGAACAACTGACAGACTGGTTCCTTAGACTTGGGAATTTGACAGACATTTTCTTGAAAATGAAAAAGTGAATCTGTCACTTCAGGGAAAGCAACTGACTGTATTTTTTGCCAATAATAAGGTTTGAGCTTTTCAAAGAAAAAAATAAAATTTTGGAAAACTTCTATCTGCTACCATTGGCTTAACAACATCCCAAATCTCAACATCTCATCATCTCAAACAACATCTCATCACTACTTACATTTTCTGATTAGATTGGTGCAGATATTAACATGTGATTTTGGATTATGTGTAATGAATATAAATTTGGAAGATCTGTATAACTCAGCCAATATTTTTTGAATTACCAACACATTTTATTATAAAACCATGCATCTGTAAAAAGAGCCATTCAAAATGAAGAGGGCTGATGAATTTTTAAAGATTTGCAAAAATAAAAGACATTTCCACTCTTAATTACTTCTAAATTTTGATATTTTTAGGTTTTATAAAAATGTTATTTATGTTAACATGTAACCATTTTATTATATTTCAATGACTAAATAATGCCCATTTTTAGTTTCTAATACAGTTTTTATTCAAAATTACATGATAGGTACAATTTTCATGTCCATTCTGCAGATAGGGGAACAGATGAATAGAGATGGCAAGAAACTTTTTCAGTCATCCTTTTAATAACTGTCAGAGCAGGGACTGGAACCTCGGCAACTACAGAATTGGTATTCTTAATTTTATTAGCTCAGTATTTTTCCAAGCTTGTGTAGTTTACAGACTATTTCCATCAGTCACCTAAGTGGGTGTTAGAAAACTCCAGGTTTCTGGTCTGTGTTATAGAACCACTGAGTGAAAATCATGGGTGCTGTGTGGGTGTGGGTGTGATGGGTAAGGTCTATGTTGTAAATGTACCCCTAGGTAGTCCCTAGAATCACTAAAGTTTGAGAAACACTAAAATATACTGCATTGCATTTGACTTAATACGAAGAAAGACAATTTCCCATGAGAAAACTTCAGAACGGGCATAGAAGAAAGAATACAGAGGGTGCTGGTGAATTTGCATACTCTAGAAGGAAGACTACAGAGGGTACTGGTGAATTTGCATACTCTAGAAGGAAGACTACAGAGGGTACTGGTGAATTTGCATACTTGTAGTGTTAAGTGAGGTTATGCCCGAGAGTGGTGGAAAAGGAATACTGAATACTCTTTACCAGGGATTAGTCATCTAAGGCAGTGATTTTCAACCTCTTTCATCTCGTGGCACACATAGACTAATTACTAAAATTCTGCAGCATACCAGAAAACATTCTTTGCAAATCTGATGAAAAAATAGATATAATTTTACTTCATTCACACCAGATGGCTATTGTATTGGCTATTATTTTTTTATTTGACAGTCTAAGGGAAATCAGTGCCCCTAACTAGACAGGTATTGCGTATTTTAAAAATTATTGTGGCAAACCCATTGAAAATTGCTGATCTAAGGGGAAATCTTGATTTTTTTTTTTTAATAAAAATTTTAAAGCAACGTATTTACTTGAGTGTAAGTAGTTCATACATTTTTATATAATTCAGATGGTACAAAAGGATAAACAGTGAAAAAAATAAGATCCTCAGTTGCTTCTTTTTTACTCTGCCTAGAGCTAACCACTCTTAGTAGTTGCTTATGCATCTTTTTAGATATACTCATATATAATGTTTCCCATTTTGGTTTTTGCATCTTAGTAGTAATAAATCTTGGTGATTGTTCTAAATCAGAGCATATTTCATTGTGATTTCGTGTTTTAAACAAAATAATGTAATGATGGACATTTAGGTTGTTTCCAGTGTTTTGTGCAAGCAAAACAAAATTACAGTGACTATCATTTACATAATTGCTGGGAAGAGCAGTTTATTCATTTTAAATTGTCAGATAATGTCAAACTACTCTCCATGGAGGGTGTGTTAACAAATTATACTTTGACCAACAGAGCTTAAGGTAGCATATTTTCACATGTTCTATTAAGCTTTAAAAAATTGCCAATCTAACAGGTGAAAACATATTTCTTTTACAAATAGGGTAGAACATCTTATATTTGCGTTGTTTTAAATTTTCTGTTAACTGAAGATTCATATGCTTTGCTTATTTTTTCCATTGACCCCTGGTTTTTCCCTGGGTATTGTTGTAGGAGCTCTTTCTATATAGTATTAGGACAACTTTTCTGTGATACGGTTTACTTTCTTCACTCCTGAGTCTAAGGTGTAGGGGTGGTAATGTCCCCGTTTTATTGAAGATGGAGATCTAGAGAGGCTAATTGATTTGCCTTATTTCACATAGATAATAAGTGGTAGAGTTGGTATTCTATGGTATGCAGTTTGACCAAGAGCTGTCATCATTGTTACCTGCTGATCTGCTTCCCAGGACACTGTAAGATGAGCAGTGCCCTGTCTGAGCACATAGAAATTTCCCACCCATTTTACTACTTACATACTATTGCCAGGAATGAGAGGTAATAAAGATGGTTTTATGTGATCAATAAAAAATTATTCTACTTGTAGTTTAAGGCAACTACATTGGTTATTAGAAGACAGAGTAAATCCTACCATAACAGAGATAAAATGTGTTCTCAGAAGTTAAAAAGTTGTAGCAATTGGACAAATGCCTTAAAAGTATAAAGACAAATTAAACCAGCGTTTCTGAAGTAGGCATCTGAAGTAGGCCTGGGGTTTAGATTAGGCTTTGACAGCTGAATGATAACAAAACAAGAGGAGCTGATGACTAGAACGGAAGGGAGTAGCCTGAGCAAAGGTCAGAATCAGTGAGAGCTAGTTGATAGTTGAATAATGGGAGGGTCGAGGGCTAGCTAGTTAAGGTCCTGGAAGGCCTTGAAATCAGGTCAAGTTCATGAGAACATGAAAGGTTTTGAACAGGAAAGTGATGTGATTCACTATACTTCAGAAAAATTAGTAGTCTGGTGCTATTACCGATCTTAAGAGGATGAAAGAAATTTAAGGCAGGTACAAGTACTGGTTAGCTTTATCAAAGGCAAAGAATTAGATCAGTTTCAGAAGCCAGAATGCAAGGCATTAATGATAATTAGGTAATACTTCTTTAATTTATGCATAGTACCCTATTACACTCCGCAGAATTTTAAGTTGGAAGCCTTTTCTACTGAGGCAATACTAAATTTCTTTTTTGTATGTCTTTTAAAACAAAACAAAACATTGTTTTTCACAATGCTTTCATCAAAATGCACTGCATTATACCAGAAGACTTGAAGATTTAGTTCTAAGGTTCTCACTCTCTTCTTTAAAATTAAAACCAAACCAGAATCACAAATATGCCTCAACATCAAAACCTTTATTACTGTCCAAGCCTGCCTTAGCCTTATTGATAATGTTGCTACATCACTGTGATATCTTTGCTTTTCTTCAGTCTGCCTCCTTTCTTAGAGGAAGTTTTAAATGGCTTGGGTACTATTTATTGTGGCACCTTTTCCTCTTCCCTCAGGAGGGGTCTTCCTCTACTCCTGCCGCTCTCTGTAACCATAGCAACTGACAGCTGTACTAGCCAGAGCTGTGTTCTGCTCAGGGCCAAATAATGAGGAGGGAAGACAGGAAAGAACAAATCTTAATGGGTGGTTAGTTCCCTGCTTATTTGCAGAAAAGGGCTGCAAGACGATGCTATTAATACAAACGGGACTGTCTTCTCATTGATGAATTCTATTGCATTCTAGTACTATACTATGCTAGGTACTGGTACTAAGTAGGCCTGGCTTGGTCTCTCTAGCCTATGTGTGAGATCTTATCAGGGACTGTGCAGGAACTTCCCTGTGGAGGCAAGGTGCAGTTTGCAGGGCCCATGTACCTGGTGCACATCTAAGATTGTACACAGTCCGTGTGTGTGTGTGTGTGTGTGTATTAAAGACTAAGTATTGTACACTTTATACAATTCTGATTTTATTTTTAAGGGAAGCATAAGGGTCTAGGTGTAAACTTCATCTTAATTCCACCAGTTTTTTTCTCTAAATGTTTATTTACTTATTTTGTAAAATATTACTAATTGCTTTGGGTAATCCGTATATGTAGTATAACATTCAAAAGGTAGAAAGATGTATAATGTGGCATAAGTCGTCTTCCTAATTCTGCTCCTCTCTTTCCCTCTCCAAAGGAGAATTTTCATATATCTTTCTAGAAATGTGTTATGCCCACGTGTGTATGGATGTGTGCGTGATTTTTTTCAAGGTACATTGTATTCTGTGCCTTGTTTTGTTTTTTCATGTCACAGTACACCTTGGTGATTGTTCTGTTATCAGGTCAACTGCCTCTTCTAAGTGGCTGAGAGGGAACTTAGAAAGCACCTATTCTAAGTTACTCATTTTTCAGAGGAGGAAAAAATTGAGTCCTGGTATAAAATAACTGGTTAAGATTCTGTTTTGGAGTGAACTGACTTTTCATTGATGCGTACTTGGTCTTTTTAAAAATAGGCTTTGTTTATTAGAACAGTTCTAGGTTCACCATAAAATGAAATGTAGAGAATTCCCTCTACTCTCACACATGCGCAACCTTCCTCATTATCAACATCCCCGGCCAGAGTGGTCCATTCGTTAAAGTTGATGAACCTGCATTGACACATCATTCTCACCCAAAGCCCATAGCTTAAATTATGATTCTTACATTCTGTAGATTTTGACAAATGTGTGACATGTACCCTCCTTTATAGTGTTGCACATAGTTTCATGGCCATAAAAATGCTCCCCTTTAACCCCTGACAGCCACTGGTCTTTTTAGTCTTCATAGTTTTGCCTTTTCCCAAATGTCATATAGTTGAAATTAACAGTATATAGCCTTTTCAGTTTGGCTTCCTTCACTTAGTAATATGCATTTAAGTTCTCTCCATGTCTTCTCATGGTGTGGTAGCTCCTATCTTTTTAGTGCTGAATAATATTTCATTGTCTAGATGTACCACAGTTTATTTACTTACTGAAGACATCCTGTTTGTTTCCAAGATTGGGCAATTATGAGTAAAGCTGCTACAAACATTTATGTACCTGTTTTTGTGTAGCTGTAAATAATCACCTCCTTTATTAGTAAACACCAAGGAGTGAAATTGTTGGGTCATATAATAAAGAATATGTTTAGTTTTGTAATAAATTGTCCATTGTCTTTCAAAGTGGCTGTACCATTTTGCATTCCTACCAGCAATGAATGTCAGTTCCTATTGCTCCACATACTCACCAGCATTTGGTGGTGTCAGTGTTCAGAATTTTGACCATTTAATAGATGTGTAGTGGTCTCTCATTGTTTTAATTTGTATTTTCCTGTTGACATAAGATATAGATCCTCTTTTCAGATCCTTATTTGTCATGTATTTATATTCCTTGATGAGGTTTCTGTTCAAGTCTTTGGCCCATTTTTTAACAGGGTTGTTTTCTTATTGTTGAGTTTTAAGGCTTCTTTGTACATTTCGGATAACAGTTCTTTATCTGATATGTCTTTTACAGATATTTTCCCCCAGTGTGTGGATTGTCTTTTCATTCTCTCTTTTTAAAGAATTTTAAAATTTATTGATTTTAGAGGAAAGGAAAGAGAGAGAGAGAAACATTGATTTGTTTTTCCACTTATTGATGTATTTATTTGTTGATTCTTTTATGTGCCCTGACTGTAGATTGAACCCGTAACTTTGGTGTATCAGGATGACACTCTAACCAGCCAAGCTAACCGACCAGGGCTGTTTTCATTTTCTTGATACTTACTTTTGTAAAAATACTTTTTTTCAGATCTCTTTATATATATATAAGATATGTATATATTTTAACTCAGACCTTGGTTCATCTTTAGGTTGGTCTCCACCATTCTTATACTTTAGATGTTTAAGTGTTTAGATATTTCTGGACATATTACTGTATTTACATAATTTACATAGATAGCAAATGGATTCTTAGAACCATTCTCAGCCTCTCATACCTTCGATATTTGATAAGGTGGAATCTAGCCATTTACATATGGTTTCTTTATAGCCCATATTTAATTTGGTGGTGTGAGGTATTGATTTTTTTTTTACTTTTTTTTTTTTCCTCATTGCAGAAACACACACAGCTTTTAATGTTGAGTTTTTAAATGTACTATTTTGATTATAAGATCATTGTTCTTTCTCTTTTCAACTACTGTGTCTAGTACTGTACTTTCTTTCATTGATTTTGCATATCTTATCTATGTTTTGAGTATGAACCCCTTCCACATCCCAACGTGCTGCTGTTTAAACATCAGAGGCCCTTATTTCTTGAGCACTTGACAGTTATAATTTATTTCCCTTTTCTGTGCACAGTACATTACCACAGGGAGTTCATAACTTTCATAACTTAAATCTGTTGACATGAGACCACATGATATACCATTTGGCTCATGCAGTAAAGAGAAACATCTTTTTATATGATCATGTTTGTGTAAATTATGTTATGCATTGGTGTGTGATTTATGATCAGTAATGTGCTTGTTATTATATATGGTGATAAAAGTGCCGTGAAGGAATTTTAGTCTCCCTCCCTTTCCCCTTCCCTCCCTCCTTCCTCCTCTTTCTCCCCCTTAAACATGTGTACATTTCTTAGTACTGTAGCCGTGTAGCAGTTTTATTAGATAAAAGCAATTATTTAATTTTACTGGTACAATATAAGATACTCAGACATATTTTGTGTTTGATATGTATGTCTTTTATGCCTGTGTGTGTATAGTTTTATATGTTATATGTAGGACCTTTGCAGCCATTTGCTCAAGGTTATGGTTTAATTAATGCAATTGGTTCAAAATTGGAGCACACCTAAAGTCTGAAGCAGAAAAACCAAAATAATTTTAACCATTTGGTTTCAGAATAGCTAGTCAACAAAGCTTCTCTTCTCAAGGGCCTTTATGAGGTTATGAAGCTTTCAGGACCTAGGTAAGTTCTGCTGCCTCTCAGTGGAACAGTAGAGTGCAGTGGAGAAATTTGAGGGGCTTTTAATCATCCTGGATGAAAACGAAGAAGTCTTGTTTTCATTTTTGTGTCTTTCATTGTAGGGGGTTTGTGGATAACTTAGTATAAGTTCCAAATTCCTCTCGGTCTATCTCAGGTACTAAATCAAGAGAGGGAGCGATGGATGCTAGAACAAGGGTCCCCAGCCTCCCTCTTCCCTGGCCTGAGCTCCACCTCCTGCCTTTTCCCCCAGCAGCCCCCACAAAGGTCCCTGGAAAAATTGACTTCCACAAAACCAGTCTCTGGTGCCAAAAACGTTGGGGACTGCTGCACTAGAAGGAAAAGTTGCTTCTGATTTATTTTTCTATTAAATGTACACAATGGTTAGAAATACCAATTAATTTTAATGGCTTACAGGGAAAGATAGCAGCCGTTCTTCATTTCTTCTCTTGCTTGGGTGAATTGAGTAAAATTGTGTTTTTTGCTATAAGGAGAGATCTGTAATTCTTTGCTCTCTTAAATCATTCATACACATAAACACCACCACCACCACCCCTACTGAAAAGCTATATCTTTTTCTGTATTAGAGATGAAGATGACCTCAATGATGTGACTTCCATGGCAGGGGTCAACCTCAGTGAAGAAAATGCCTGCATCTTAGCAACAAATTCTGACTTGGTTGGTACACTTGTTCAGTCATGTAAAGATGAACCATTTCTTTTCATTGGACCGCTACAAAAGAAAATTTTAGACATTGGTAAGTGCCAGCTTATGATTATTGACCTGATAAGACTACCTGTTTCAGGGAAAATAGCAAGAAATAGTCTTGGTTGGTCTTCCCGGAACTCTGAGGCTTACATGAGACTCTGGAAATATTAAGATTTCATGGGTGTTACAGAAAGAAGTCTTTTATTTTATTTTATATTTATTTATTTATTTATTTATTTTCTTTAATCCTCACTCAGGAATATGTTTATTGATTTTAGAGAGAAAGGAAGGGAAAGAGAAAGAACATCAATGTGAAAGAGAAACATTGATCAGTCGGTTGCCTCTCGTACTTTTAGTTCTTGATGAAGTACAAACTTGTCTTTAATATGACAAGAAATTGCAAAACTCCCAAATTATCTAAGCTTTAAAAAAAAGACTATAGAGTGGATAGAGTTACGTATTTCTAGAAATGTTTTTCATTTATAGTAATTACAGAACAGTTAAAAACTAAGACCATTCCTTAATAACTGAAATTATAAATTTATCCCAAAAAATTTTTGGAAGATTTTTCTTCTTAAATATCTTAGGAGAGTAACCAGGCCAGTGTTGTCTCTCCTTTGTAATGACCCAAATTAAACTGCACAGACATTCTGTGAAAACCCATGACAAGCTTGCAAGCATCAACCATGTCTCCTTAATCAGTTATGTTGACTTTGTTAAAGTGTTGTACTTAAAAGTGGGAATTTTTACAGTATTCACTTTGTCACTTTGTCATTTTTCTTACAGGTTTAGTGAAGATATTAAAACATTTGATTGTTCACTAAGCCCTAGGATTGTTTGCAAATCCCAGCCTTGTTTATTTTAAAAATAAGATCTTTTGCATAGGATCAACTTGTTTGCTTTAGAAATACATGTAAAATTATTTTCAAAGTTTCCCTTCAAAACTAAATATTTTTAAATGTTTGTTGTCTTAATTTAAGCAGGAACTGGCATGTCATTCCCTATCTACCCTATGTTTAGTTGTAATTTTAATCATTGAATTGTTCTGAAATTGTACTGTCCCTTCTGTAGAAGGCCTCCACTATTTGTTTATGCTGATGGTTTTTGGTAAAGTAGATTTGACTTTGTAGTTTTTGTGTTTTCCCCTCTTGAATCTAAAATTGGTGATGAACTCAGTTTTGCTAGAAAG
>VMDR010029387.1:0-12766 GCA_007922815.1 Macrotus californicus | reverse complement strand
TGTGAAGTGATCACCACAATAAGTTCACACCCATCACCTCACATAGTTACACTTTTTTTGTGTATAATGAGAACTTTTAAGGTCTACTCTCTTATCAACCTTCAAATATACAATATAGTATTATTAACTGTAGTCACCACCATGCTATATACATTAGATCCCCAGAACTTAGGATATAAATGGAAGTTTATACCTTTTGACCACCTTCACCCATCACCCAAACCCTGACCTCCTGCCTCTGGTAACTGTTAATCTGTTCTCTGTATGAGTTTGGTGTTTTTTTGAGTCCACATATAAGTGAGAGCATACAGTCTTTTTATGCACTTGTGTATTCCTCAAGGAACAGAGTCCTCAGAAGACAAATAACTACACACTTGTTCCAGTTATGAGTATTCTCTGAAAAGGGAATGTGTGATTGTGATTTGTGGAAAATCTCTTACCCCCAAACCTGTCATTCTGGTTTTGCCTTTATGATATATTCACTCCATGGCCTCAGCAGGAGGCAGGTTTCCCCCAATGCATAGGAATCATCCCTAACACAAAACCAAACTTATTTTTCTAACTCTATTCTTTTATCAATTTTCATGCATGGATATGTTTCTTTATCTTATATTGTTTATGCCACACCAGCCAGGATATGAAAATAAAGCCACCTGTAACTAATATAAAACCATATATTTCTTGCTTGGGTCTACCTATTCATCATGAGATTGAGTCTTCTCTCAAAATATTCTAGTAGTCTCTAGAAACTGAAGCATCATGGCTACTTTTAACCATTGCTATTTTCATTATTTCCTGGTTTCTTAGCTTTAGTGATAACTACTCCTCCATACCACTGATGCCCTTTCATCAAATGCACTGCCATCAGGCCTGAAATTATTTCTCTCTGTCTACTGGCCAAGGTGATCTGTGCCCAGTGTCCAGAGAGTTGATATCTGAAATGCAGGCACTAAAGCTACAGATTCTCACTGCAGAGGGCTCTGCCTTTGTGGTGGTCCCCACCTGCTGGTATTGTTAGGGAGGCTGTAGAGACTGACAAGGAGAGGGTGGGGCCCTGTCCATGTTAAGGAGCTTTGTATTTCAGTTCCCTTGAAGACTATCACAGGACAATGTCTGAACCCAAGTAGACAATCACAAAATATTTATTGAGGACATAAATGAATCTATGATGAAATATTACTCCATAGGTTTTGATGGCCCCCATGCTTCTATTTGTGAAATTTATCAAAATTATAAGCAATTGGTTGATATGTAATTGTTTATCCCTGGATTCTAAAATTACCCCTCTCCCAAGTAAGCTTCACGAGCCTAGACACCAAAGCCTATTGCAATAGTATCATCTTATTTCTTTTCACACAGGCATTTCTTCTAATAAAATCCTTACACATGTAATCCCACTGCTGTATTTTCTTCTTGGAAGATCATGATTAAAAACCATAGAGTTACCAGAATCTGTCTTCTCAATCTAGTCCACTGTATTTGATCAAATATGTATGTCTCAGATTTTTCTTAGGCTGGAATTCTTTTTTCCCCATCAGGCTGCCCGTCCTTCTGTACATAAACTCCAGAAGTGCCTGCTCCCAAATTTCTTTAGATGTGCCTCAGCACCCCACATGCATGGCCTGGGTATGCACTAGGACTGTAAACAGAAAGCACAAACTCCTGTGAATACTAATGAGACAGTGAAAGAAGACAGATAATTTATCTTGCACCGCTCTGAATGTATAGGGTGAGATACACAAAGCCTGTGCTAAGTGCTGGATGACACGATAGAACTGGAAGGCTGGAGAAATCACGGATTTAGACTTTTCCATAAATTATGAGTAGTAAGAATGATGTGCTTTTTGTAACCCTTTGCATTTTCACATCTACTGCTTTGAATAGACATAGGTAGTTTTTTCAGAATAAAGGGCAAGACAAATGTGCTGTGTGAGCAGCAAAGTGACAAAACATTAGTGGCCAAAATGAGAATATATGGCAGAGCCAAGGGCAAAGTTAATATGATGGAAAAATCCCAAGTACTGAGGATTTGTGCTGATAATTTTGTTCTGTGAATTAGAACTGTGTGGGATGGCTTTCTAATTTATATTGATTACTGGCTTGTAGTGGCCTATCAGAAGTATCTGCTGATGTCATATAAATTGAATTTTGCCATTGGGACCTTATTTCAAAATAAACTGTAATATAATAAATTCCAGTTGGACTGGATGAGTGAGGAATTTAGTCAAGAATCAACACAGAAAATCATGAATGACAGAACATGGGAATTTAGACAAGTTGAACAACTAGCTCGCAAAACTGTCACTCACTGCCTGAAAATTGAAGTAACCTCACTTAATGAGGCTGAATGATCCATGCTATAGTGCATTTCCAAAATTCTTCAGAAGTGTCCAAATAGGACCAGTGGCTTTCAGTGTATTTATTATTTTGTGTGCTTTGAATGGATATTCAACAGATGGTGAAAACCTTAGACTGTGGAGAGATAGTCTCAGTAGAGATATTGGGAGGACAGCCTCTTCGGGCCCAGGGGAAAAGGACTAAGCTATTTTCTGAGCAGAAATAAATCTATTTGGGAGTGATCTGAAGGAACTGAGCCACACCGTCATTGCAAGAGCTGTGTGTTACCACAATATGACTAATCACTTCCTAGATCTAGAAGGGAGCTCTAGCTGGCAAATACTATGTAGTTTCTTTGGGAAACCATAGCATCATGCCACAATTGTTGCATTTTAACAGCTCTAAGTGAGGTAGAATGTGGCCATGTAATAGGAGATATGGTGATGCCCAGGACCTGAACTCAAAGAACCATGAGCAGGACCAGAAGCCGAGACTGTGAGTTATAAAAGGATATAATAACTGAGGAACACTAAGTTTTTGTTTGTTTCCTTGTTTTCTGTTAGCCTTCTGGGTTCATCTATTTTCTTTTAGTTAAGTCTAGACCTTCATTCTTGCAAAGTCTGAGTGAATGGATCAAGCCAATAGATATATGACCTTTTTGAAAGACCCACTTGTTTCTTAAGGCCATAAAATCTCTACAAAAGATTAACTTGCAAGTGAAAACACCTTTTCCCCCCTGTTGTGTCTGATATGTATTGCTGTGGCCGGAAGAAACAGAGAAATTGAATGTTGGTATTGGCACTTGGAGAGTCAAGAGGACAGTTTTTATTCAGGGCCTACTAGTAATCCAAGTGGATGGTTGATTTTTCAAGATAGTAAAAGCTAGAGAAAAAACAAAAAATAGAAAGAAGAAGGAAAAAAAAAGAAGGAAAGAAAAGAGAACACAGAGACAATTAAATTAAAAAGAGAGTGGGGGAGGAATAAAGATCAGGTATATTCCCTTTAACCCTTAAAAATTTAATTTGTCTTTTACCTTCAAGGACAATTTTTAGTCTTTCTCATAATAAGGATCTATGTTAAGAAGGCTTTTGTCTACTGAATGCACATAGTTTATGTGACACTATTTCTGTTAGGCTTTTTGAAATATTGAATATAAACTGGGGTCTATCGTTTTTACTCTCAGAAACTCCAGGTTCTAACCTCTATGTTAGTTTTGGGAAGTTAAGCCTGTTAACTCGGACACCATAGTGTAGGATGTAGCACTGCCGAGGAGTTCTCTGGGTCTGACAGAGTAGCGTGCTGGCCTTTGGGCACCGCCTCACCCTATTGCTCATATGAATTTGCTGATTTGTCTTGTGCCCGGACCCTTCTGGTCCCCTTATCCAAAGAGGTCTGAGGCAGCAATTCTTTCTTCTTTCCCTCCTTTGATTCCCTGAGAGCCTAATTATACTCTCTCTTACTCTTAGAAATTTTCTTTTTAGCATTCAGCATTGTGAAAGTAGGATTTAAAAATAGATAGCTATACTATTGTATTATATTCTAAGTAATTATTTTTGGTAAGCCATGAAAGGAAAGTGGATATTTGACTCTTAAAACCACATTTTAAAGTTTTATAGTCTCTGAAACACATGACCTGTTCTAATTTAGGTAGTCTGTCATGTGTCTGCATGAGATTATTCAGCTTACTGATCATAGTCCTGTGTGAGGTATAAAGTGGATGCTACTGCATTTTATCAGGTCCCCAGAATAAAGAGAAAAATGGCCTGAAGTAATTTTCTCCAGGAAAACTATGAACCCTCTTCTCTCTTTAAACTTATTTGATTTTGAAATAAATATTCCTCTACCCTCTTTTCCACAGTACAGAATAACGTCTTGTATTTAAAAAATCATTTGTGCTTACAAATTTCTTAGAGTAAGATACAGTTTTATTACCTTATTTCAATATCAAATTGATTTTATTGGTGAAATTGAGCTTATGTAACATTTAAATAAAATATAAAATTTCTGGCTAAAATCCAGATATCTCCAAATATTTTGATGTTTATCTTTTAGGAAAAAGATCAGTGTGATAAGAATAATTTTTAATCTATTTCATAATGTTACTTTTCCTATAATTACCTTGAAATTCAGAGGAATGCTAGTCCAGAGTTTTTTTGGTAACTACAATGATGAAGTTGCAAAAATTATTAAATATTCTTATACCAGCTCTCTGTGGAATATTTTGCTACAGTAACTTCCAGCTCAGCAAGTCCTCTTGCTGTCAACACCAAATGTTTCATGTTGATCCAAGATGTGATTAACTCCACTCCTATTAATCTGGTCACATGTAGTTCAAGAATAAAGCCAGATGCTGCAGAAATATCATTTAAAGTACAATGTAAAAACTTTTATAGGTGAAAAACTTCAGTGAAATTTCTGGGATATAGTAGGTGGTGATTGGTTAAGAGCCATAGTACTTCATACAATTTTATAAAAAACAAATTGGTAATTCACATCCCCAAAATAACAGAAAATAAACAGAAGTAGAACTTTGAGCAGAAAAGGGAAGAGAAGATGTTGCCTGCTATTGGATGAAATGAGTGTACCTGAACTTCAGACACTTCATATATGTATTGCTCAGTCATTCTGGAGATAGATGCCAGATTTCATTCTCTTTCCAACCACACTGTATATTAATTTATGAAAGAAATAATAAGCACTTTATTTGATTTACGAAGAAAAATAAACTTCCTTAATTTTATCCCAATCCAAAATTTAAGGACTCCTATAGGTTTGGAATTACAGAACTGTAGGATTTCGAAAGATCTTATAATAATCTGGCTTGGCCATTTCACATTTGAGGAAAGCAGGGGCCAGACGCCTGATGTGACTCCTCTGATTAAGTTGAGATGAATCAAGAACAGTTTGGTTCTGACTCTGCTGACAAACATTTTTTGTTTCAGTTACAGATGTCCAAGTGGTCTGTAGATTCCAGATCAAATCCCCCCTCCCTGTGAATGTATGAGAGCCACTGTAAACACATGTACTAAATTACAGAGATCACAGCCGCCATTTATCGGTATCTCGTATATACTACTCACTTGAAGATATTATTTATAATTTTAACAACTTGTGAGCTGGTAATTATTATGTGTATCATTTTACTAATGAGAAAATTAAGGCCTAGAAAGGCAAATTACCTTGTTCAAATTCACATACACAATGAATAGCTGAGCTAAGGCCTGATGTAACTATTCCTAATGGTCTCAGGGGAAGGAGATGTGAGCCTTTCTGCAAATGTATAAAATATCACCAGGGTGGGAACTCACCTAATGGAAGACTTAGTGTGACTGAGATAAACACCAATCAGACAAAATGTGCTGGCTTTTATTTTTTTTAATCTTTATTTTTTATGATCATTCTTTTTAATTATTTATTATATTTATTGATTATACTATTACAGTTGTCCTGATTTTTCCCCCTTTGCTCCCCTCCACCCAGCATACCCCAACTCCCTCAGGCAATTCCCACACCATTGTTCATGTCCATGGGTCATGCATATAAGTTCTTTGGCAACTCCATTTCCTCTACTGTACATCCCGATGGCTATTCTGTCACTACCTATTTGAAATTCTTAATCCCCTCACCTTTTCACCCATTCCACACACTCCCCTCCCATCTGGCAGCCATCAAAATACTCTGTGTATCCGTGATTCTGTCTCTGTTCTCCTTGTTTTCTTAGTTTGTTTTTTAGATTCAATGGTTGTTAGATATGTATTTTTGCCACTTTATTGTTCATAGTTTTGATCTTCTTTACCTTAAATAAATCTCTTTAACATGTCATATAATAATGGTTTGGTGATGATGAACTCTTTTAGTTTTTTCTTGTCTGGGAAGCTCTTTCTGTGCCCTGCGATTCTAAATGATGGCTTTGCTGGGTAGAGCAATCTTGGTTGTAGGTCCTTGCTTTTCATGACTTTGAATATTTCTCAGCAGTCCCTTCTAGTCTGCAAAGTTTCTTTTGAGAAATCAGCTGATAGTCTTATGGGGACTCCCCTGTAGATAACTAACTTCTTTTCTCTTGCTGCTTTTAAGATTCTCTCTTTCTCTTTAACCTTTGGCATTTTAATTATGATGTGTCTTAGAGTGGGCCTCTTTGTGTGCATCCTGATTGGGATTCTCTCTGCTTCCTGGACTTGCAAGTCTGTTATGTTTACGAAATTAGGAAAGTTTACTTTTTTCATTTTTTTTTTCAAACAGATTTCCAATTTCTTGCTCTTTCTTTTCTCCTTCTGGCACCCTTATCATGTGATTGTTGGACATCTTGAAGATGTTCCAAAGGCTGCTTATGCTATTTTCATTTTTTTGGATTCTTTTTTCTTGTTGTTCTGATTGGTTGTTTTTTTCTTCCTTATGTACCAAGTCATTTATTTGATTCTTGGCTTTATTCACATTCTTCTGTTGTTTCCCTGTAGATTGTTCTTTATTTCAAATAGCATATCCTTTGTTTGTGATTGAATCTTTTTATGCTATTGAGGTCCTCACTAAGTTCCTTGAGCATCCTTATAACCAGTGTTTTGAACACTACATCTGATAATTTGCTTTTCTCCATTTTCTTTAGTTCTTTTTCTGGAGTTTTGATCTGTTCTTTCATTTGGGCCATGTTTCTTTGTCTCCTCGTTTTGGCAGCCTCCCTGAGTATGTATTAGGTAGAGTTGCTATGACTCCCTGTCTTGGTAGCATGGTCTAATGTAGTAGCTATCCTGCAGGGTCCAGTAGCACAGCTTCTCCTATTATCCAAGCTGGGTACTCGAGGTGTGCCCTTTGTGTGGGCTGAGTACACCCACCCCTTGTAACTGAGCCTTGGTTGCTGTTGGCAGATCAATGGGAGGCATTTACCCAGGTCTGTCAGTTGCAAGGATTGGCTGTGGCACTGACCACCACCCTCTGTCCTCTGTGATCTGCACTCAGCTATTTTCTGCCCCTTTATGGAACCTACCACTCCCCTTCTTGTCATGATAAAGTTTGATAAGTAAAGCATATATTTTTTGTCCAATAAATTTTTCCTTTAATCACCACAACTCTATTCATTAAGAATGGTCTAACCTATATTCTCTGATTTTCCAATTTTGTTTGTTCTGTGTGTATAATCTCTTAAATAGGTAGAGAGACTTGTAACATTAATTTTGCCCATAAAGCCTTTGGGTTTTCTCCTATAATTTAGTTTTCCTTAGATTTTTATTCTTAATGGTTTAAATTTTTCTCAAGTCATAGTAATTTTGTTTCCTCTGTACATTATAACTCTTTGTGAAATTTCTCATCTTTTGGAAAGAGAAGTCATTGCCATTTCATGGTCAGAAAAGCAGTATTTTTCTCACAACCTACTTTTTCCTACCCAGGCTTATTTTCAGTATTACTGGTTCACTTTTGAGTAAACATGTTCTGTTTTTGAATTGATATACATATTTGTCTTATTTGGGTCCCTGTATAGTTACTACTGTTTTCCTTCTATTCAAACTTTCCATACCCCAACAACAGCATTTCTTGTCTAGATGGGAATATCATATGCATAAACCATTTTGGGGGGATTAGACATATAATAACCTTCTAATCAAGATATCATTTATTTAGTGTTTGTTAAAAACCACACTGTGTGGAAAATGAGAAGTACTGCCATAGCCTGGGATTCTGTGGGTGTGGTAAAGTGTCCTGATGGCCTGGTGTGTTTGCCTGTTGATGGGTAGCACTGCCTATGTATTAGAATAACAGGACATTTTTGGTAGAAAAGAGAAAAATCACATTGCCTGTTTCCTCCTTTGTGATTGTTTTAATCCTTCAAGGTTTTTTACAAATCCTTTATCTAGCTATCTTATCTCTTTCTTGATTTCTTCCTCTATCTTCCTAGAAGTCACCCTTCCTATGAATCTTGCAGTGGCAATGGCCTGTTTTTCTCATGCCTTTAGAATTTCCTGTCTCAGAATATTCTCTGCCAAGTTTCTTTAACTTTTAGTTAATTTTGAAGTCAGCTTTCTAGGGTTACAATTTGCACATATAAAAATTCTCTAATTTTGAGTGGACAACTTGATGTTTGACAAATACATAGTTATAGAACTGCCACAGCAATCACGATGAAAGGAAAACATTTCATCACTCACAAAAATTTCCCTCGTATTGTCCATATTTGATTGAGCCTTTTTTTCTTACCCAAGTGTTGGTTTCTCTTTTCCTTTGAAATCTATCTTCTCCCTTTCTTTTCTGAATGATCTTCATCTGGCTTGTGAAAATATGTGTTCCTTTTCCTCATCCCAATCCCATAAACTCATTACCATTTTTAATTCCTCTCATTTCTTTCTGAATTCCCCTCTTGAGACTTTCCTTTAGCATAGGACACTATCCTGCATTTATTTGGGAAAATTTTACCTACTGTTTTTTTTTCTCCTCCTGAAGTGTAAGCCCCAAACAACTATGCCCTCTTGCCTTTAACGTTCCATGGTCTTTACAACTTGAACAGTTTAATACTTTTCTAAAACACAAGTTAAACAAGACTTTATTCCATATTTTCCAGCAACAAGAACAGTGGTAAAGTTGTTTTAAAAAAAGCTGTATTTTCATTTACTACATATTATATTCAGTGTATTTCTAGATCCACAAAACATGGTTTTTCTAACACTTACATGAACATAAGTGAAAAGCACCTGCTTAATCTCTCCTGTTATTACAATTTTACTTCATCTTTGTTTTCCTAGATTCAAAATCTGACAATTTTTCTCAAATCTTTTCTTACACAATAATGTTCTTATTGCTCCAAAGAGAATGAAAAAAAAATCTCCTTGGCCCCTTTCTTTCTATTGCTGTAGTTTCTAAAATTCTATATGTGTTTACCACTGACCCACTGCTGTGTCAAAGATTTAATTTCTAAGCATATTCTTGGTGCTATGGTAAGACATTAGATATTAGAGGTAAACAGAAAGCAATTCAGATAACTTCTGGGTTCTGATCTAGAAGGCCTTGATATCTAGCTTCCTCAAGCTTCAATGTCTTTTTTTATAAAATGCAAATGATACCTTTCAGAACACTGAAATAATAAAAATTAGAGATACTATATGTAAAGGTTGTTTATAAACACATACACATATAGAGCTTATGTACATAAAATATCTAACATAATATCTGGCCTATGGAAAGTGTTTATTAAATGATTAGTATTATTATTTCAGTAATAATAATTACTGAAATGGTTTACATGCATTACAATTTAAAAAATAAAAATGATTACATAATGTCATTTACCTAGTGTCACAGCTAATTTTTCTCCTCTCCCAGAAGTTTTATTAAATTTCCTTTAACCTTGTTTCTGGTGTTACCCTCTTCAGTGGAAATTCTAGGATTCTAAAAATCAAAACAGGAAAACCAGATCTTTGCTTCAGACTTTCTTTCTTTTTTTTTAATTTTTTAATTGTTGTTCAAGTACAGTTGTCTCCATTTTCACCCCACCCCTCCCATCCCTGCCTCCCACTCTCGAACCTACCCCCTTTGGCTTTGTCTGTGTGTCCTTTATACATGTTCATTGGCCCTTCCTCTATTTTCCCCCGTTGTCTATGGCCATACTACCCTGAATGTGCCTGATTTCATCAGATTTTCTCTTCTGTGCTTCCTTGACTTCTTTTCCTCTTTCCTTTTCATTGTTTTGTTTTATTTCCAGTGTTCACCTCTAGCATCTTAGTGAGTTTCCATTTTTAAGTGACTCTGATCCCTTGCCTTTCACTTAACTGGGTTCTGAGAGGATGGGAGAAAGGAACAGATAATGTGAGGTCTGAGCACAACAAGTCCTCACCAATTTACACCAATTTTTCTATCTCCTTAAGGAAAAAAATCAATAAATCTCTCTTCCAGTGCTGTGGTCTCCCAATCTTCCTCCTGTCATTGGTCACGTTGGCTTTTCTCAGGTAAAACTCCTTGGTGTAAAAGACTTATACCCTACAAGAGTCAATGTGACTGTCTTAAAAATTAGAAAATTAGGACCCACACAAGGTATTTGCAACTGGCAAATAAAACTGTCAAGCATATCTCAGTCCCAACTGATTGCATGATATTACAGGACATTTTTCTATCTGGCCAATAGATCTCTCAATGTTTCTGAAACCTGGCTAAACCTGAGAATTGCCTGGGGAGATTTAAACAATGCTAAATGCCTGAGATTCACCAGGATTGATTCAGAATTACTAAGGGTAGGGCTCAGGCGTCTCTATTTTTTAAAACCTCCTCTCTTGATTCTGACAGACAGGCAGGGTTGAGAAACATGCTATAATGCATTATCTAGTCTCCAAGCTCACTTTTATTTTTAAATTCAATTTCAATGGTTTTGCAATCAAAGAAGTAATTTTCCAGATACTTTTTTGTTTAGTAGAATTTTTTCTTTAACAAAACAAGAAGTGGAGCTGCTCTGGGATGAGTGTGTGTGGAGGTCTATCTAACCTCGATTCCTCCATCTTTGTGTCAGAACTCATAAGGCCACTCACGGAACTGAGTGAAAACCTTCAGTGTAGCAATAGTGCGTAGCAGTGCAAGGTGTATAGTGAATACATTACAGGGGCGTCTGGGTCAACTGGGCAGAATCTGGACAGCAGCACTTCCTGGCCAATTACCCCCAGTAGTCAAAGGCTGTGCAAACATCCCCATTTTCTAGGTATGTTATGAGGTGAAAAATATTGGTAAGCACTGGTCTATGAAATTGTTTTTAAGTCAGTTTTGTCACCATAGATATGACTACAGATTTACTGCATAAGCACCACAAAAGCTTACAGTGCAATGAACAGTTTTTAGTATCTTCAAATGTTTTTATAAGTTTATGTGTTTGCTGCTTTTGTGTTCTTTTGCTTTCTTTCCAGTGCTTATCAGTAATACTTTTAGAAAAAGTATGTACTGTAATTAAAAATTAACCCACAGCTAGTTATAACAGGTGAAACTAAAGCCATAAATCATTTTTTATCACTGTTTCTCAGGATTTTTCAGTGGGTACTAGCCTGTTTATGGGTTGGTTTTTTTTTTTTTTACACTAGAAATCTTTCTACCCAGAGTAGAATAGATTTTTGCTTCTGGCTTGCTGCCTGATTATTGCAGGAGATTCCCAGCAGGCACGCACACTCTGGGTCATTGATTCTCATCTCATTTCATGCATATAATAAATTGCTGTTGGGTGTAGTTTGGGGGTATGTGTGAATTTCAGCTGTCATCTCTAGGACAGCTCACCTAGAATTAGATCCTGCCATTTCAAATGCTATTTGTCTTCATTAATCTTCACTCTTGCCCCATTTGTCCTGTGCAGGTGATGTGACCTGAATAGCTGCACGGTGTCTGTGTGCAGGCAGGCTGGCTGGGACTGAAACACAGACACAGCCTCTGGACACTTAGCTGTAAATCTAATAACATCAAATCTATTCTTTTTGTAGACTTGGTGTTGTTGTTAATTTAGCTTTTCTTTTGTATTATCTTTTTGGTAATTTGGTATCAGGATTGCTATTGTCCTCTTTTATTTTTGTAGCACAAGAAGCATGACAGGCTCTTGAAATCTAAACCAGTCTAAAAATTTCCATTTAACTCAACAGCTATTTAATGAGTCCCAAATATCTTCTGGGTGGTTGTTTTTCTAGATCAAAAGTGCTTTGATGTCAAGGAGCAATGTCTTAATCTCCTTCATATTTCAATGCTAACACAGTGAATGATACATAGTAGGCCCTTGGGTAAAATGTAGTGATGAACTGAGGAATATAAAACAAGTACATATTAATTGCACATAAGGAGTAGAAAAATTCCTTTGCAGAGCAGATAATCCTCTGAACTAGAAGCTTTACATATATTGTCTATTTTAATGCTCTTAATGGCATTATGAGGTAGGCATCATTATCTTCATTTAAGATGAATAGCAAGACCCAGAGAGGAAGAAATTTATGCACGTCACATAATGTATTAGTGGAAGATGCATTTGTTTGAGGTATAGTTCATGCAGACAGGCAGGGTCAATGTGTGGTTCTTTACCTTCCTGTCTTTCAGATGAGTATGTTGACATCCTGGCAGTCTCCAAAGGAGACTAATCATTTTAATTTTTGAAATATCACTATTCATAAATTTTAACTAATATATCTGTTGTTTCAATCAATCGTAGTCATTATTCTTTTTGATGCTTAATTTTTGAGCTTTTAGCCACAGTGTTTCCGCAGATGGCTTTGGAGCCCTTTTGACACTAGCCCAGTGAGTACACTGATATTTTTCTTTCTTTTTGTACAAAAATATGCACCAGGTTCATTTTGTCTATTTCCTAAGACCTAGAATTACCTGTTTCTCTAAGGAGCCCTGGTTGTTGTTGTCTGGTTTCTGGAGATCATAATTTGGGCAGTTGTGATGTTTAGCTACTGGTTTTTCGTTACTTCTCAGCTGTTTCAATGGGAAGAAC